>JAGDQP010005097.1:21522-39830 GCA_022664845.1 Lepisma saccharinum | reverse complement strand
CTGCTACAATCCGTTTTAATGCCCTCCTGTCCCTATCGGACAGGATTGTCTTTCGACCACTGTTGTGCTTTGCAGACGTTGTTTGCCCATGCATTGTGTATGCCCTCGTGACATTGGAGACAGTGCCTGTCGATACCCCTACAATGGTCGCCACTGTTGTCACTCAAGCTCCAACCAGACGGGCACCAACGATCATGCCTCTTTGGAAGTCTGTCAGGTCGCCCATTTTACCGCACCACTTGCACACCACGACACTCACAGGTGAACTGGGTACTGCTGACGGAAGAGGAAGGTCCACATGACGCATTGAAAACAAAACACGATCGGCAACCGCAAAACGTGGTGTACAGTGGCGGACCACACTTACGTGTCCTGTATAACGTGTTTTTAGATTTTTTGTCCAACCCCTCTATATATATATATATATATATATATATATATATATATATAGGTAACATTGGAATATAGTATTGTCACCCGAGTTGCGTCCCTGTTCAAATATTCATCACAGTATGACGTCGGAAAATGAATTAAATTAACTTTGCAAAATTTGAGGACACCACAAACAATTGTGAGCTAAAGAAAAGTGTAAAAATTAATTAGAAAAGAATTTTAAAAACATGCATTTTTAATTTGTACTAAAAATCAGAAAATAATAAATTGAATTAATGTTCTGAATCGGAAAATGAAAGCGTGGGCGCTCTTAGATATTATAATTTTATGATAAAGTAAGCAAGATCACCCACGCTTCTATTTTCCTAATCATAAGATTAATTCAATTTAATATTTTTTACTTTTAGTCCATCTTAAAAACGCGTGTGTTTTTAAGACTCTATTTAAATTATTTTACTATTTAATACAAGAATATTAAACTTCTTGCGAGATTGGCAACCCAAATTTTACAAAATATTTGAGGCATTGTATACATTTAAGGATAAGTTCGAATTATTTTAATTAATTAATTTCAGTTAACTGAATTATTTTGTCTTATATCTAATTATTGAATATTGTATTCTCATCGGGAGGAAGCAAGTTTACAAAATTTCAAAGAAATCGGATGATGCGAAGTGAGATAAAAATCAATTACAAGTTTTGTACCATTGATAATTAGAGAGCAAGTTAAAATAAAGCGTTTAAAAAGTAGTATTCCGTGAAGACGTTTTTTGTTCCCTTACTTTTCTATTATCCAACAGGTACGTACTAAGTCCGTCGTTGTTCTAGCAAACCATCGAAAGAAAGCCATCCTTGTGCTAGACACAGCCTATAATTCATGTTTGTAAAATACTGTCAATTTTTTTAAAGCGGTGTGTAGAATAACCTCTATAGTTTTAGATAATTTTGAAATTAATCTCGCCCTTCGGTTCATGAAAATACAGTAATGGTAAAAAAAATATTAGTTATTTTCTGAGCAGATAAATAGTGTATACGTGCTTAAGGAGCTATTGTGTTTTTCTAAAGACTGATAAACGCATGGGTGCGTACTAAATAAAACTATGTTGAGGGCGTGTACGAGAGGTCTAATCTATAATAAAGGCGCTGGACTTCACGGGAAACATCTGAGCTGCCAGCATGGTCCTAGAAGAAAGGCACTGTACACCTTCTTTGACGGACTCGGCTGTAGATGAGTAAAGACTGAAGAACATTTAATAAGACATTTATTATTGGTCTTGGCTAAATATCTGAAGTGTCATATCTAAACAATAAACGTAAATGCCAATACATCTCGTCTGGGGCGGCGTTATGAATCATGAAGCAAAATTAAATAAGATTAACCAGTAAATGAAATTTAAGTTAAGCTAAGTTGAGATGAGTTGAGATGAGATAAGATGATATAAGTTCCAAGTACCAAATTATATCGAATCAATAACAATACCATTTTAGATAATTTTAGAGTGAGCAATGTACCTTCAAATTTTAGGATGTCGTAGAGCAGATGGAAGATGTGATGGATGCAGTTGGTAAAAGAATCTATCACTTTCACTGATAATCGTGTTTAAACCCAATATGAAGAATTTCTGTCCAAAATGAAGTAAGTTTGTAGATGATTTTGAGCTGTAGATATCCGTCTATAGATGGCTGTGTTTCGGTTTGTTGTCTGTTCTGTTCTGTCCTCTGAGGGAGTTCTGAGTTCTAAGCGTCCAGAAGGGAGGTTTCACTAAAATTTATAAACGTTTGTTTTCGAAATGAAGGAAGCACATGGTCTGTTTCCCGTGGGAAGATTATAGTCGTTCAAGGTGAAATTAAGTCATTTTCTTGGAGGGTCTTGAGTCACACTCGTTCAAGGTAAAGTCTTATTAATTTCTTGGAAATTATGTTATTGGTGTTCACATTACATATTGTGTCTGGAAGTCACGTGGGTCTTATAATATTTCAGAGTTCCTGTGAACCAAGGTTGAATCGGATTGTCACACGGTAGTTTGTAATTTAGGATTATATGTGAGAACGGAAATTATATCACAATCATATCCTTAGTACGTTGCTATGTAATAATGAATAATTACTTTGGAGCTTTGAGGTAATAATAGCTATTGATCATGATTCATAGACGTCGAGACAAGTCTTAGAACTAATACAATATAAATCATAAGCTGTACAAATTAAATACACTGTTGACCAAAAATATAAGAAAAGAATGGAATTAATAAAATGAATATGCGGTCATACAACAAGACTGTCCCTAAAATTTTGGTAAAGAAGACTCTGAAATAGTCCGTTCAACGAGCTTCACAGCTTCTCATTTTTACATTGTTTTCTTCAGCTCAATATTCTTCATGGTATTCTCAAATCTTGGAACGTTAATTTAACTCATTTTCCGACGTCATAGAATGATCATATTTTGCACAGCGATGCATGCTGGATGACAATAAAACATTCTATATTTACTTTCATATATTTGTATATATTAATATATTTTTAATATGGACGTTTTTATGCTATATTAGCCTTTAACGATCTGGCGTTTAGATGGTTGCAGAACATTTTGGAATTTGAGCCTCCAAATATTTAGCTTAAGAAAATGTCTCCGAACACCAAAATAAGTTTAAAAAACAATAATAAACTTTTTAAAGATATAGTTTTCTTAAACAATGCGTACTAAAAAGTAAAAGAATAATGTTTATCCATGAATAAAAAGGAAAGCATCGAATGCGCTCTCATATACAGTCACTTTATAAATTCTTGGATTGGTGCTCCTCATTCTTTTCTTTTCAGTCATGCATTAACAAAATTATGTTTTACTTTTCAGTACGAATTGTTGAAGAAACATACGTTTTAAGAAGTTTTTTCTTTTTTTCTTTTATGATTATAGAAGTATATTTGAATTTGAACTGACCTTTTATATTCTACAACCTTAAATAAGAAGTGAAATATGTGTTACAACTATTACTAAATTAGTGGAATTCCAGCTCAAAGCACCTATTGCCTCCAGGGCTACTTTCTCAGATTTAAATGATTTTCTTTCCAAAAGTAATTTGGGTCAAGTTAGGAAGAAATGTAAAATACCATTTTCGTACGTCTTTCTTTTCCGGAGATATATATGATGTCAAAGAAAGTTCCGAAATCAGTATATTTCCTATTTGCGACTGTCGTTGTAGATCACAAAATTGCATAAGCGAAAGTATAATTTCTGTTGTTATTGTCCAAATGACGTGAAATTTTGGAATAAATATGTCAAAGACATACACGTTTCTCGTACAGCTTCAGAAGATGTATCTTTCTTTTGGCCAGTTTCGATTACAGGATTTGCTACACACGAAAAACATAGCAACTCTTGTATCGATTAGTGATTAAACATTAATTAGTTTAATTGAATATGTTATTGTAGATGGGAACCTGAGTCACATTTTCGATGGTTTAGAATCACATTTTGTTTCAGGTTCTCTGAAGCTAGACACGTGTTTGAAGCACAAATAATCCCAATTCAACTACCAGAACAGGGTGAAACTAGAACGAGAAAAAAGTACTTAATATTCTTACTGTTTTAAAGAAAATAGGTTTTTCGTTTCTAGAAAAATCATAAATATGACACGGGTTCCTTTTTAAAATAACATATTCAATTTGTTTAGTAGTATTGATAAAGCGTAGAGATTCATTGCTAAAACTTTTAACAAATTGTGGGTGTTTTATTATTTTTCAAAACCTGATGAAAATACACAGTGTGGTCCAACGAAACGTTTCCATCCCCCTTATTTCGCATACTAGTGGTTTGTTTGAAAAATCCCGAATTAGATGGACTTTAGTTCGTGCATAGTACTTAATACTTTTGACGAATTACTGTGCCAAATGCAACCGTACATTCCCATTCTCTGCGGTCTAGTGGCAAAATCTTCAGTGTTTTTAAATGGCAACATGGGTCAAGTGACACATCATTTGAAAACTCCATTAATTATATTTGTAAAAATGTTAGTATTTTGAAATTGTACCCAATATTTTTGGGAGACATCACGTTTGAAATTTATCCGAATTCTACAGCGGGAATTCTCAAAGATGTAATATTTTGCCCTATTAAACTTTATGAATATTGTTAACTACCTATTATCAAATGGAAGATACACCAGCAAGCTTCGTTGTTATCAATATGAAGTGTATAGCCTAATTAGAAGCAATCTAGTGGAAGAGCGTTCAATTACATGAGAACATGAGCAAAATGATACATCATTTGGAAGCTACTATAATGTTCATTAAGAAAATGATATTTGTTTGGAAATTAAATAAAGAATTTCCGTGTTGTCAAACTTTGAAATATAACACTCGTAAAATTTAATACTTGTTAGTGTCCTTTTAAGTTACAAAATTAGTGTCGTTTTAAGTTACCATTCAAGATTCCCTTCAACAAGCACAGAATGCCTAGCTTGATACTAACTTTTATCGTTTATCAACACTTCTAAACTAATTGATATTCTACTATGACGTATTACACACGCATTTGCATATATTTTAAATATTTATATATTTTTTAAATAGAGAAAAAATAGTTGAACAACGTTGAAACTGTTCTCGCTGAACCTCTACTATACTCTTATATAACAGGTGAAATTTTATTACCGTCATTTATTGCCAACATCACTAAACTAATTTAAGTTTAATCAGTAAGCGATACAAGAGTTACTATATTTTTTGTATATGTAACAAAGTGTGCACTCTAATCTGGTCAGAGAATACATCTCCAGAAGCTGTAGGATAAACGTGTATGACTTTGAGATATTTATCCCAAAATGTAACTTCATTTGAACAATAACACCAGAGGGTATACTTTTATTTAGAGAATTCTCCGATTTAGAACAACAGTCGCAAATAAGAAATATCATGCTTTCCGACCTTTCTTTCACATCATATGTATCTAAAATGGAAAGGAGTACGAAAGTGGTATTTTAAATTTCTTTTTAACTTGACCCACATTACTTGCGGAAAGAAAATTATTCAAAGCTCAGAAGGTCACCCAGAAAGATTTCTGAAATTTAGTCGATTCGATCTCTAATAACCCAGTATCAATGAAATCCGAAAGAGGCTGGGAAATATGTCTTTACCTTGTGATGAGACTGATTATTATGTATTCGTGAAGGTATCTTATGAACTCCATTGTTCACTTCAAAATCTGGTATTAAGAGAGTAAATGTTAAATTGTGATCCAAATTGAAAAAAGTGTTATATTAATTGTTGATATTTTCTTTTGAACTGATAAATGACGCAATGTGAAACGAACATCGAACAATTTTGCAGGAAACACAAATTCAGGAAACTTAAACAGGTGTGCCCAAATGCTTTCTATTGGCAGGTGTAACGGGCTAACTTTACCCCGGGCAAATCATACCCTAGAGTAAAAATACCATATGCTATCTTTACCCCCGGTATAATTCGCCAGGGCTAATAATACCCCTAGCTATTATTTTAAAAAGGTCAAAGAATAACTAACCGTTAATACTCCTACGCTTCACAGATTATTATGCTAACGTATCTCAAGGGATACAGATACCATATTATTACCCCGTTATAATTACAAGGATATTTAGTACTGCTACCTATTTTATGAAGAGTGTATAGAACATTTCTCTGAAGATTCTTGTTCGCTTCTGATTGTTTCGTAAGTTTGTTTAATTCTTATATTTTCAGACAAAGAATTTGTTGAAACACATAATACAGTATTTAATCAGTTTCGATTAGAGGCTAGAATTTTATATCGAGAGCAGCAATGGATTTTGCAGTGAGCGGGCATTCTCAACCATGTTTCAATAAACCGAGTACTTGATTATGTATACCTTTTGTAAAGTAGCAGTATGTACTATATAGTCATATCTGGTTGTCGCATCTGCTTTCCATACCAGGGATTCGTCTAGATCAGTAATATAAAAATTTTGTTTTGAGAAATTTTCAGTATAGATTACAGGTGAAATGACAATACTCACCACAAAACAAGTGTATATGCAATTACTGCCCAGAAATCTCACTTCTCAATTTATGTGTCGCATTTCTTAGAAGAAAAAAACCTTCTATTTAGTATACTTAACTCTTTGAACTTAAAAGACTGAAAGTGTTTTTGTGGAAGTGAATTATACTATAATATATATGATTATTAAAATCTTAAGCGAACTTCAATGCCCTACACAAGGATATGAAAGCTTTAGAAACATTAATATTATAAATTTAAAAGGAGTGACAAATAAATGCATACCTGCAAATATTTAAGAAAGATAGACATATTTGCTCACACAGGTATTTAATTTAAACATACGAACGACCTATGATATTAAATATTAGAAATAGAGTAGTAATCATGTTTCCCTTTGATCTTTTTGTAGGTATTATTTCCCTGGCAAATTATACCGGATTAAAAATTCCATGGATGCGGTATCATTACCCCCTTGAGATATGTTAGCATGATATTATGTGAAGCATAGAAGTATTATCGGTTAGTTATTGAATTGAATTTTATTAATGGCCTTTATCGGTTAGTTATTCTTTAATGTTCTTAAAATAACAGCTGAGGGTATTTTTCCCCGGGCAAATTTTAAGCGGGGTAAAGATACCATGACAATTATATTTTTACCCCCTTTAGATGTGTTAGCATGATAATCATTGAAGCGTAGAAGTATTAGCGGTTAGGTATTTTTGAGTTTTTTAAAATAAATGCTGTGGGTAATATTTGCCGGGGCAATTATCTCTTGATTTATTCTAGACTCGGTTTATTTTACAGTAGAACTGAAATGAAGATACTGTAAGTCGCATTTTAACCAGTTGAAATTACTATTCTAAAAGCCATTATGGGCACTGCCGTCTAAGCAAGTTATACAAGTTATGCAAAATTGGCTGTGTACTTGTGTTAGGAAGAGATCAATATAATATCACTGAAATACCATCTTGCAGTTTGGAACATACATTCTAATCAGAATCACATTGAACATACATTTGTAGAAATAATTAAAACTTTTGATTTTGAGTTTATCAAGCAACACATTTTGTTTTATTTTGAAGAGAATCAATGAATAAATTTTGAAGAATAGGTGAGGAAATAGGTATTGGCGATGGCGCAGCGGCAAATGAAATCACCAATAGCTACCAATGTGACTGTTCTAATTAGTCAGGCTTATAAAACGGCAAGTGGTGCTTGTAAGCTCAATAGAGATGGGATAAAGGCTAATTATTAAATCACCCTCATTTCTAAAATATCAAATGAAATACCAGGAGAAACTACTTCCGTACTCTTGCCCGAAAATTCGAGTAAACTTATCATTAATGGATGATAAGAGTGTTCTTTTAACAACAATCCCAAATATAATGACCCTTCCCTTCATACCACAAGCAGTCCTTATTCTACCATTGCTAACAGTTACCGTGTTGAATCCAGTAATTCCAAGCGTCTCTCCAGAGCATCGGCAAGATGGTCTTCCATTGTGTGAATTTGTTAAACTGTATTTTCATGGTGAATGTGATGGAATACCTGGATAATATGAAATAACTTAATAAACTAACTATTTTCAGACAATTCATTTAATATTTAACAGCCTTCAATTGCTTATTTAGAGTGCAATTATTTATTTTAAAAAACATTGCAAAATATTATTTTCCCGATTTTCAAGTTTCATTTTGAATCCAATAAACTTGCACGATTATAATTAATAAGAACAAAGGTACAGGTAGAATGGAGTAAAGCAAAAATATGCAAAAATGGCTTAAGTCTACATGCATACACTTACCCTTTCAGCTGTGCGAACTCATGCTCTTCCATCATCTTGGTTCATTTAACTCTTCTAATTGTCCAAACTAAACAGAAAAACATACTCAGCGATGCTATTGTTTGACTATTGTGACAATCTTTGCTCTCTCATTAACACATCAGTCTATGCTACGCCTTACAATAATATTATTTATAGTACAACTTCGTAAAATTAAAAACAATTAATTGATTATACAAACTTATCTCTTACTTCTATGAAATTTGATCGACAAACGCCAACACAGTAGTATAATGTGCAAATGAATTCTGAAAACGTGATGAAAAATGAACGGTTAATGTTCAGAGACCATACTAGCAAAACAAATTCGCCACCAATTGAGGCATTTGTTGCACAAATGCTTCTGACGAGAGTTTATTACTTTGTTAACGTAGAATCAGAATCTAATATAAAATTAATATATGTTCTGTTTTAAAAAATCAACTTCCCGTCTTGATACGCCATTTCCTGTTTGCATCAGAAGCAGTAAATATTGTCATTTGATACAGAGTACCCAATTTAATGTTTATCTTTTATTATTCTTAATAAAAGTCATTCCTCTAGTTTAAAACTTTCAAGACTAAGCCCGACAGTATCCCGAGCAGCATGATACATCAGGCTCACGGAGTCCGGACACTCCTCGGTCTTTACGTCAACGTCATGTTCGGTAAACGATGTTCTAAAATTAATTTAATGTGCGGTTTACGTATCTAACCTTATTCTATTGGAATCCATGATTTTTCCAGAAAAAAAAACTGCAGTCTCCTGTGTTTTCCATGTCCTAAAGGTCTTGTTACGCAAGTGTTAAAACGGGTGTAGAGATGGTCTCTGATAAGTTACAATTCAACTGTCCGACACAGGTTCAAAATAATGGCCAATGCCAATGAAAAAGTATATTGCCAAAAAGTTTCAGACAAATTGATATTAAAGAGTGAAAAGTACGTGACTGGGCCGGGGATCAAACTCGGGACGTTTCGGTTACCGTCCCAATGCACTACCATCTGCGCCACCTAGTCGACCCACTTCCTAATCACACACCTTCCACTCTTGATGTCGATGTTCTCTCTCGAAATCACCTGGAGAGAACCACAACTCCTAGTTGTGCTTGGACTTTCCTGTGTATCATAATGGTGAATATTTCACACGGAAGAAATAATTTCCAAAATTAAAATGGAGGCAACTTCCAATTTTTCCTGTACATCAAGCCTCTGTAGGTACAGATAGAATTGATATTAAGATAGATGGTTTCGAGAGAGAACATCGACATCAAGAGTGGAAGGTGTCAAAAATGTGGCATTGAACACCACTCAATATTTCTTGCGGGAATGATCCTTCGCCGAAAAAGTGTCCGATTTCGGGTCTGAATATCTCAAAAATGTAGTCATAAAAATCTTAAATTTGGTATCGAGGAAGCTTTGAATGTGCAAAAGTGCAACTTGTTTCGCAAGTGGTTTGGTCAAACAAACGGATTTTATGCGTATATTCTAGCTTCATAAATGTGCGCTACTTGAAACGCTCATATTTAACCCTCATGGGTTTTTAACAACTGTTTTCAAGTTCTCATAGTTAACCCCTTAAGCAGTCCCCTATCTCCCGGGGTTTTGAATCGATAATCTAAGATAGCCATTGGTAATGGAAACAAATAATATTCGTTCTAAATATCAAGTTTCTAGCTTAAGTAGTTTCCGAGTTGCGTCACACCCATTTCACTTCTTAGGGTGGAACCTTTTAATGGCGTAGTTAATTCTTCCAGTTCCTAAGGAAAATTCGTTTCAAACTGTGTTCAAAACTTCCAAGAGGTGAAGAACTGTATAGCGTTTAAATAAACTAACAGACATACAATTTTATGTATGTATAGATGGGAAATTGTTGTATTGTTGGGATACTATGTGTGTTTCCAAGGCAATGATGTCCCAATAGTGACCCTACATGATAAACATGTTATTGACTTCTTGCATGAAAAGTATGCTACACCTGATTAGCGCACTTTTGCGATCGCGAAGTGTAAACGTCATGTTTCCTATGTTGGGACTACGAGATCCGCTAACAGGTTCGTCAATAATAGTATCGCACGATTAAATATGTTTATTATATTCGGAAAATGGTATATGCCAATAAAGGACTGAACTTTTAAAATGTACTTCTCAAAGAATTACTTTATAACTTTCTCTTCATTACATGATAGTTTGTCAAACATACATCAACCGTATTGTCTTGGAAATCTGATCAAAATAGCCCTACCAATGCGAGTCGTTTAGATTTGATTGCTTATTGTTTTATATAACTTGCCGAATGTATTATAGGATACTCAGTAGTATACATTTTACCTATGGCCTGAAACGACGGCATACTCAGTTTAGATAAACCCAGTTCGTTTAAGATTTTCAGGAACGGTTGAATGAACTATTATTGTAAAAATGAATGAAAAGTTTCCCCTATGGAGATAGACATTTACTACCTTGGAAAATTGTAATACTAAAATACCATTTTCAAATAGTTGTATTAAACTCAGATCTGATTCTTAAAGGGGTGAGTGCCATATATTTCAAAATACTAACTTACAGTTAAAAGATTTTGGTATTAGGCCTCGTAACGTGTATTTCGTTTAAATGACGAAAGTAAACTTTGGAGAAACAATTTTTAAAAATCATTTTCGTCTCTGAATTTGGCGAAAAGTGATGCATATCTCCATGGACTGGAATTGTCATTCTTCCTGTATATTCTTAATGCAAACGAAAATAACTAAATATGTAATACCTGAAGGACAAATTGTTGGCTGATGGTTGACTAAACGTTTGAGGTATGAGGCAAAAGCAATTACGCCAAACAAATTTGTCCATCATCAGAAGATTGTTGATAAATTGGGACATCGTTGCCCCAAATTATTTTGTGAATGTGTTGGTTTGCTTATTATAGGTTTATAGGCTTATTATAGTTTATAGTACTGCTGGGATTCTTATTTGGTCCACCCGTTTTCTGAGCTGTGCCACACCTTTGTTGGACAATCAATCCGGTCCTGCATAGCCTGCCATAGGCCTACACGCTTTCTAGCACTTTATGCTATTATGAAAACAGGGAGACAGATTTAAAGAAGAATGAAAAGAAAGAACATCGGTGAACAAATTAATAATAGGAACATTGGTTGATGGTTTTACTCAATCTTCGTAGCAGAAGAAGCTTATTGATACAGCGTTGAATCAGACAGTCTGTAAGTAGTGTATAATAAGTAACCGAAAGTATTTGTTTTTAAAACACCGAGAAGAGTAATCGATGTGTGGTTTGAAACAAATGGGGAATGAGTTGCCTACGTTTGCTGAAAATGTGTAAAATTGTTCCGAGTTAAGTGAAAGTGTATAGCATGAAATCATTGAAATATATTTACTATTTTAAAAATCTGTGGAAGGTACTTTGGGAAGAAGGAAGGGGAAACACGGACGTATAGATGTAAACAAATAATAAGCGGAAGAGAATTAGTTGAAGTGCTGCAGTGTTAAATAGTATGAATCTATTCTGATTTTAATAAAAATGTTTTGGCCATTAATTTTTCATGCTCAGTTTAGATAAACCCAGTTCGCTTAAGATTTTCAAGAACGGTTGAATGAACTATTATTGTTGTAAAAACGAATAAAAAGTTTAACGTATGGAGATTGTCATTTACTACCTTGGAAAAATGTAATACCAAAATATAATTTTCAAATAGTTGTATTAAACTCAGATCTGAATGTTAAAGGGGTGAGTGCCATATATTTCAAAATACTAACTTACAATTAGAAGATTTTGGTATTATACCTCGTAACGTTTAAATGACGAAAGTAAATTTCTCAGACATGATTCTGTGACGAACATATTTACTTCTGTTATATTAAATTAAATATTGTTGAATCAAAATTCGGAAAATAGCGAGTTTCGTTTTATTACACAAATTTAGCTCAAGATAAATTAATGTTTTTAAAATAAATTAAGCATTTAAACACCTTTTTTCCATTAATTGATAATGTTTCTTTCCCGAATTGGTAAATAAATTCTGTAGAAGGCTATCGAACTGCCATAGCTCAGATGGCTGAGCGTTGGTTTAGCATTCAGAGGATTATGGTAACTCTACCAGCGAAGGCTTATGCCGACAAGTTTTACCAGCTTTTTCGTTAGTCACACAAGACAAATACTTGGATGTTACCTACAAATAGGCTCTAGGGGTCTACCTGACAACTATTTTTAGTTGCAATCATATTTCTTCCTAGACCTGCAAAGCCTAAAACAATGTATAAATTCAATTCAATTCAATTTCCGAAAAAGGCGAGTAAGAATTCAATTTCAGATCACTTGATAAGAATGAGTTGTTGCAGGCAGGTTCGCACACAAAAATGAAAGAAAGTACAAGGTAGCCCTCGTCTATTGCGATCAAGAAATTATATAAGTCACAAGTGAAGGAGGTAGAATAAATCAATACGATCATGAATCAACAGAGATTTTCAGTAGCCATTTTATCGTCTAAAATGTCTTTTGGGAAAATCTTTGAAACCATGATGGTATGGACTTGTTTTACATTGGATTTATACAGTACTCCAAAAAACTCACGCTACCTGAGCATGGGATTGCCAGTTCCAGAAAGGGCTAATCAATGTATAATACTCTACATACCAGCGGCGTCCATTATGACTAAGTTATTTGGAAATGTTCCAGTCATGTAGAGAAATATCGAGATGGTACTCTAACATTTGTTCCGGCTGACTTCTTTCCTCCCTGTACCCTTGTCTAAGCCATGGATGACTAAAGGATACAAAGAATTAAATTCAATTTGAACAACGTAGGCTAGTACACAAATGTTGTTCTATCAAACACTGTATGTATGTAATTAAATTATAACAAGTAAAGCTATCTATCTTGTTAGCCTGCATTTGCTAAACGTCTGATGGGTGGACGGAACTCGAGGACAAACCACCTCATCGTGGTGAGTTCTGGATTATTTTGCCTCTCTTTAAAGCAAAAAAATAAGTAAAAAGCTACAAGTTTCTTGTACACTAATACTCTAATTACAGGCCATTCATTTTTGGCTTCATTTATCATCATATATTAAAGCCGAAAATTACCGTAAGCGTGGATTTTCTTGGGGTTCTACCGTTTCTTCCCACTTTCAAAATTCTACCAATCACCCGTCATTATCCATCCGACCTGAGGCAAAGTTGTCTAAAGGCCTTAAATGTAAAAAAAAATCCTAATCCGCAAAGTCACCGGCTGGGTACCTCCAAACAAGTTCCACTGAAAAGGAACATACCCGAAGTCAGTCAGTCACTCACACTTGAATGAAACTTCCAAAGCTGATAGTTTACAACGTGAAAAGGAATAGAGTGAGCTCCTATGTTTCGCAATTGTGTCTACCCGGAATTAAGTGTTTTAGAAAATGTTTTCTTTCCTCGTAAAATGTATTGGTGATTCATATAATTTCTACAGATTTGACGCAACATGAGCGTATTCATATCAAATATAAATGAGACCAAGTATCGTATTTCCTATGTATGATACTTTCTCCGTCTACTATATTGGATCCTCCATATTGGATTCAACGATTTTTTTTTTCAAATGATAATAGTAGCAAGTGACATATCAAATACAACTACATTTTTTGAAAAAAAAAAAAAAACTGGTGACATTAGTTTTACTCTGTTCCTAACCATTCTCAAGTTATGGAGTGTTACATTTTATTTTGGTTTGTATCGAGCTATCCACATAAATTCTACAACTTATACAGCATATGCATATGTTCGAACGGAATGTAAATGAGAACAGATATTGCATTTCTGGCGCTTGGTACGTGCTCCGTCCGGCATCTTGGATTCAACTTATTTTCTCTAAGTCAGATAGGGGCTAGTGGCATACGTAATTCTACGATTTTCTCAGAAACTGACTGATTTAATCAGTTTTGCCGCAAGTTATTACAAGTAAATTAGAAAAAAAATTGTTTTTTCATTCCCTAGTACTGTACAACGGTCAAAAATGACAAAATAAGATAAGATCGTGCCGGTTATTGCCAGCTAAGGTTATAACTAAAGATACCCGAAAAGTCATCGTATTACACATAGTTCAGTGGTGAAACTCGTTCGCAAATTTAGACAACAGGAAGTAGGTACAATAAACTGAAAAGACGTGGACCATAATTGCAACTCTTGCGGATATAGCAACTGCGGTTGTAACAGCGTTCGTTAAAAACGAAACTAAGAGGACACGAAGTGAGTTGCGAGAATGTGACATCAGTCAAATTTACGTCACTGGCGTCCTCTACAAACAATTGACCTCCTACAAGCTGTAAATGCTGCATGAGTTCAGTGAGGATGAGCTGCATCTTAGTCTTCAGTTTTGTGTTATGACCTGTAGCAACTTCCGAATAAGGGTAATGCCATGTCAACTCAACACACTTGTCCTACCACTCTCTCAGATTTCTGATTTCTGGAAGTAACCGTTGAGAATATTATTTTTTCTAAGCTTTTTGACTCACTAGTTGTCGTTTCATGAAAGTTAAAACATATCCAAAAAGTCCCATTTTCGGTTACAAAAGTTCTTATTAATGGTTGGTGCTAGAGATTATGGAGGGAACTCATTTTAAAGCTCCTGTGATAAGCTTTCATTTGATATTATAGTTGCCGGCCTGACGCCTCAGATCGAACGGTTTCCAACGTTGGCTCTGTATGAAGAAAGTAAATTATTTATGGCTTTAGTGTTAGGCATCTATGGCTCAGGCTGGGATAGGAAGGGGAAATGATGCATTAAAAAAATGGTCCGAGCTAAAGTTCAAGATACCAAGGCAATACTTGGCTAGTGTGGCTGAGGAAACCCCAAGATCCACAATATGTTTAGTTTATTATAAATTGGTATATAATATGGATGAGTACATGGATCCTGTTCGGGTACGAAATATTGAAACCGGGACCCGGACTCGTAACTTGGAAATAGAAACTGAGGACTCGGATCTGTTTTTTGGAACCGGGTACCTGTATCCTGGATCATTGTACCCGGTTCTAGGATTTAGATTCGGGCACCCGGTTTCAAGTATCAGATCCGAATCCTCAGTTTCACCAGGATACCAGTCCTGGTCCCGGTTCCAATAATAAATAATATTCTTAATGTGAATTGATTGTTTCTCGTCAGTCGCACCAGACAATCTGGTTAGTACATTAAACGTTAGCTCTAGCCGACTTCTTACTGCATTCTTTCCCTTTTCTATCCCAGCTTGAGCCATATATGCCTAACGCTAAAGGCCATAACTAATTTAAATTCTTCATACGGAGTAAACCTGGTTAGTCGTTCGGACTGAGGCGTGAAGCTAGCAACTCCAGGGTTCCGAGATCGAATCCCGACTGGGGCATGATTGTTTGGGATGGCATTGGGGACGGCTGTAGTCATTAATGACTAAAATGGCAAAAAAAATGCCTTTTCTTCCCCAGAAATATAACGAAAATACCTTATATGTCACGATCCCATTATCGTCCCAAGTTACAATTTTCATGGTAGGTGTAGGTAGGTATGACCAACATTATTTTTTTTTTTTACAAAATATCGAGATGTCCGATTTTAAGAAAATTTATTTTATATTTTTTTGGGATACACATTTTACGCTACCCTATTCTGTATCATATAAAATAAAATATTATTACAAGAGCTTTAAAATGAGCCCTCTCCGAGCTCTCTAGCCCGAACCTTTGCAGAATAATAAGAACGTTTGTAACCGAAAATGGGGCTTTTGGGAAATATTTTAACTTTTATAAAATGAAAACCAGTGAGTCAAAAATTCTGAAAAAAAAAAATAATAATATTCTCAACGGTTACTAGCAATAAACAAAAGAAATCATAGAAATCTAAGAAGATGAAGTAGCATGCTGTTAAAATGTGTTGATTTCACATGAAATAACCCGTAATCAAACTTTTGTATTAAAGAACATTTTAGTTATGAAGTCCCTTATTTACTAATGGAGAGATCTAGCGCCAATCCACTTTGGTATCAACTAGATAGAATTCAAAGTACAGGAAAAGTTCTTGTGTGGTGTGTAATATGTTATAATAGAGTTGACCAGTGGTATTAAATTGACCAGTAGTAGTAATTATGAAATATGTTTGATGATATTAGTTATCTGCGTACGATAGAAAATTCACTATTCCCACTTAGCTTATTGAAGACGACGATTTCACTAAACCCCTTCAACTAGGCGATACTCCCCCCATTTCGCTGTGCATGTTTGTTCATATCTATATCAACAATTCTGTAAGTAACCACCGTCATGAACTCACGACTCTCTCTGTTCTTTTATTACTGCAGCTTTATTTACATCAGCGACAGTGATGAGCGAAAATAAACATGAATATTAACTAATTCGCCTTTAATCGCTCTTTCGTGCTGTGTCATAAAATTTTAAATGTAATGTGAATGTACTTTTATTACTTAGTAAGATTAGCCTAAATGAATATTTTCTTCTAAAAATATTGTTGCCTGGATGGGGAATAAAACCGCACCGCAAACCGACTTGCCTCTCGAGCCGTGCTGCAGATCCCAAGGTACTGCAGATCCCAAGATGGCGGACGGAACATGTAACACGCGCCTGAAATATAATAGCTGGTTTAATTTACATTAAATATAGACATATCAATGTTCTGTATAACCTGTAGAAATAATGTGGAAATTATATGAATAGTTCGATATATACCAAATATAAAATGTAACATGCAATAACTTGAGAAGGTATTATGATCACTGTATGATACTGGTAAAATGTATCACTGATACATTAAAATTAATGCATCAGTGACTCTTTTTTTTTTGAAAACAGCAGGTGTGTTTGGAATGTCAGTTGCCCCTATGGTCATTTGAAAGTTGAATCCAAGATAGCAGACCCTAGGTAGTAGATGCATAAATTAGCATGAAGCAGAGATACGGTACTTGGTCTCATTCACATTTGATATGATTTTGCGTCAAATATGTAGAAATTATATGGTTCAAATTTGAATCACCAATACATTTTATAAAGAAATTACAAAACTTCGAATCACCTAATTCCTTCTACGTGCAATTGCGAAACGGAGAAGCTCACTCTATTTGTTTTCACGTTTGGAAACTATCAAGTGTGAATGTTTCAATCAAATCTGAATGTGTGAATGCAAGTATTTTCCTTATGGGATAGTTACCGGGGTTGCATATTGACCGTAACAGGGTTACTTTTTAACCGATGCTGGAACACAAGGAGTAGTGGGAAAATCTCATTTTCTCTGTTAAGTCTCTGCCCCGGGTAGAAAAGTTTGCTCACTAGCCGTCCAATGTCGATAAAAGTTTCTCTCACTATAGCATATTCTTAGGTTATTGCCGCGAAAGTACCTTCAAAGTATAACTTGGCCACCATCTCTCCCACGTCATCTTCTCTAGTCTATCTCGGTTGCAGCTATAAGTGGCAAAGTGCCATCAATATAATTATAATACAAGATAAGCATATTATTTTATGAATATTGTTAATATAATTACTGTACCCAATTTCAGCATGAAGAAAAAATTGAAATTGTATCACTGTCAAAATTTAGCTGATACAGTAAATACAGGTGAAAGTAATATTGCTTGATTTGATTTGCCATATGACAATTACTAATCCACTTATTTTTGTTTGAAAGTTGTATGTGAAATAGGAGCTGAGTTATTTGACATGTCAATTTGAGGCGCCGTACTATCATTCCAACAACACTTGGCTGTCGTAGCTGCTATAACGTAGGTAATATTACAACACGTTTCCTCTAAAAGTTGTTTCATTTTTACTCCATGTTCCAAAGAAGTAAATAGTTACCCCACTTTTCATCTAACATTTTGTAGTTGACCCCTCCTATGGGTATTCCCGGTCCGCCACTGCTACTGAAAATAATACCATTTGATTTATCATATGCAACTTAGTAATTCACTTTTTTATTTCAAAGCTCTATTTGAAATAGGGGCCGAGATATTTGCGGTGCTAGTTTTAGGTTGACCACCTTGTATAAATAAATAATAAATCATAGCCATATTTAATCCACTAGTGGATGAGGCCTCTCCCCGAAGGGAGGAGTTGGTCTACTGCTCCCACGCTGACCAGACGGGTT
>JAGDQP010005097.1:5619-16522 GCA_022664845.1 Lepisma saccharinum | reverse complement strand
GAACTTTCTCTTCTGTTGTACTTATGCATTTTATTTCTTATTTCTCTAAACGTTGGTCAATTGCAATTTTTACTGAACAACAACTATCCCTTGGAAATCCAAGGCTAACCTTTTCAAATTTATTATTATACAGTAATATATTTCGTAACATACTTTATGATATTTTAAGTAACAAACAAACGGGAAGCTCAGTAAATAATTTTGGAATACCTCAAACTGAACATCAAGAACGAAGGGAAGTTAACAACATGCCTATCACAAAAGTATCCTTGACAATGAAATAAATATGCATAGCCAATAAAATTCAAGAGAAAAGGAAAATATTTACTATTTTATTTTATTATTTTATTTTTATTTTATTCGTGAAACAATTTATTTAGAGACATTAGATCTGCGGCAGTCATATTCACTCTCTTGATAAGAGTCAAGATATATTTCTACAACCGTAACTGAAAGAGAATGCTCGTGAAAACAGGAATATCAGTGCTTTTCTTGTTTGTGCATGAGAACAATTGTGAAGATAATTTCCTAATTGTTAAGGTAATACTTTTGTTATTCTCCTTCATTATTTAGAAAATTTTGAATGATTAGCTCAAACATCTACACTATATTACATATTTATTTGATTGCCAAATCACTTTCATGAAAATGTATCTGTTTGAGAACGCATTATAAACCTTACAATAATTTAGTTGAATATTATTTGGTGTTTTTCCTTTTATACTTAGTATAGGTTATTCAAATATGATTTACTACTAAATTGCTAACAACTATAAAACTGTAAGATTGTTACGCTAGAAGAATGCCAAATTATCAATACAATAATTTAACGTATTGCGATATTAAAAATAAATTATACATTGTTATAAGAATAGCTTAAATAAATATATCAAAGAAATTGAAGAAAATATTAAATACGATAATCGATCCTTTGGAATTTAATACAAAGTAAGAGAGTGTAGAATAGTAACAGCATCATGAAATATAATAACAAAATATTATATACGAGTTCTGATATCGCCAATGAATTTCCAACATTTTATAATCTGCCAATAAAAGCTCAGAACAAGCAGTCGCGGTATCTGGAGATCCTAAAAAATATAGAGATGCTATAAATAAAAAATTGAAATTGAAATTGAAACACTAATCTGAAACCGAAAAAATCTAGTTGACCTGGCGGGATATCTTCATATATATTGAGGGTATCTTCTGAAGTTCTTATGTAACTATTGTGTATTATTTATAATTGAGAAATAAGATCAAAGACTTTTTCTGATCCATGAAAACATCAAAGTTTATCCAATGTTCAAAGCTGGTGATAATGAATATATTGACAATTGTAAACGAGTGACAATTATATGTGCATTTGCTAGGGTATTTGAACACATTTTATAATCAACTCATGTTGAAAGTTATATTACTGAGAATCAATGTGGCTTACTTCCTTATAGGTCTACAATGACTAACTAAGTACATTATGTAACATATATAACGCTGAGAGGACCCTTTGATTTACTTTAATCTAAATATTTTTCTTTAGCGCCAAAACTCTCTGACATTCTACGTCAGAATTTCAAACACTTTATGAGCATATACTTTTCAATTCCGACATTTGTAATGTCACTATATAGTTATTAACTTAATTTTCACCATATTTGCACTTTGGAGGCCTGATAAGCCCCTATTGAAATTCGTTGTTTGAAGAAAGTTTTGTTACATTTAAACACGTTTTATGTTTAGAATGCTAGATTACTTCATAAGAACAAGTATCAACTGAAATGATAACATAAGAAACTGAGGTTAAAATAATAGATCTACTGAGAACCATGAACAATTTAAACAGTATATTGTCTCTGCATCCGTGAACAGTAAGAACGTTTTTTTTTTGTGGTTTCGTGTTCACACTTATAAAAGAATTTGTACGCATCACTCCCTCCCTCCCTCCCTCCCTCTCCCCCTCTCTCTCTCGCATATATATTGTGAGCTCTTTCTTTGATAGGTGTGTGTAGCTGCGTATGTCAGCTGAGTTTAAGCTCTAACGCTAGCTCACTTGTAATCAAGAGGTCTCAGGTTTGAATCCCAGTGGGTACACCAGAGGTTCGAACTCCGCAATAACCTGTAAGTTATGTCCTTTATGCATTATCTTCATCCGCTGAAGGGCAATGCCAAACCACCTTAGAGTCACCTTACTCAGGGACCATTAGCTCTGGACTCGTCTTCGGTAGATTAGTTAATTGTAGACCATCAAAACAGTTCTTGTAACTGCTAAAAGGATATATCAAACAGCATTTCCTTTAAATCTTGTTCGTGATTGTCTCAAAGAAATCAAAATCAGGCCCTGTTTCTGTCTAACAATTTGAACTTCGCCATCCCCTTGAGATATTCCATGGGCAGCGAACGTTTCAAACAGTCCATGGCATATTCAACTTCGTAGTTCACTTCAGTTTCGAACTTTGTTTACTATTCGCTTTGAACTACAAAATCTAAAATATCCCGAAACCCATCTACACAATAATAATGTTGACCAAATAATATATCTAGTAACTGCTAAACAGTATAGATATTGAAAGTTGTTCCCACCTAAAGGTCATTCCAAATGTAGTGCTCATTCCAAAGAGAGCTAAATAAACAGCTGCTGCTATTAAAAATTGGATTTTAGCAAGTACAAGTCATACAGAGTTGAACCACACACTGTTGGATTCGTCAACATCTCAAACGATGGGGGAAATTGTGATTTGACTCGAAAACAGACAGGTCCTTTTCTTTTGCTTAGGTTTATCTACTTTTTCTATGTATTTTGACATGTTATGTTTGTCCCTCACACTAGATCTCAGTAACTACGTTGGATTTGCCATGGTCTGAAACGGGGAAATTATCAGTTTGAGTCTAAAGCTAGCAGATCCTTTGGAGTCGCTTAGTTTTCTCCATTATTGATCCTCTTATATTTCAGTAACTACAAGTCCGACAGTGATGAGCTACACATCGTTGGATTCGTAATGATCTCAAACCATGAAATAGTCTATCACATAAACTCTAAAACTGGCACGTCATTTTCTAACGCTTAGTATTCTTCGCCTCTAATTTTTTTGTCCCCCAACAGGTCACAGTAACTACAAGTCACACAGATATGAACTGTATACCGTTGGATTCGCCATGGTCTGAAACGGTGGGAAAATCATTAGCTTGACTCTAAAACTTGCAGATCCAATTGACTCGCTTAATCTTCTACATTAGTGGTCCTCCTAGATCTCAGGATCTACAAGTCCAACAGAGACGAGCAATACACTATTGCATTTGTAATGAAGCCATGAAATAACTACTATAAAAATTCTAAGACTGGTAGGTCTTTTCAATCTCTTAGAGTTTGGCTAGCTGTATATTTCTTTGTTCCCATTAGATCTCATAAGAGAAGGATCACTCAGCCACCCAGAAAACCTACTTCAAATTTCGTACAAAGGTAGGTCAGCCAAAAAAGTACAAACATTAGCTGCCATTTTGAAGTGCATGACCTTTGAGTAATAAGGTAAAGTTTGGACGTGGTTTCTTATACAGTGCTTGTCAAAGTTCCGGAACTGCTAAATATCTCGGTTAGAATTCGTTTTTTGAAAGTTTGAAAGCGACAAAAGTTGCAGAGAACAACAAAGCTATCGGATGGGCTAGCCCATCAAAATGTATGGGGCCCAACTTTGATTTTTAAATTGGAATCCATAACTTTTATTGCAGATTCTGTATCTACGAAAAGCAAACTTAAACAAATTATGTCCTGCTAAAAACTCTAGGAGTCCTGGGCCTACAGGGCCGGAATGGTGATTAATGATGAGAAATGTTAAAGGTTCCGGAACGGCTACATATTTCGGTAGGAATGCGCTTTTGTAATTTGAAAAGGACGCAGGTTTCACAAAATTGAAAGAGCTATCGGATGGGCTAGCTAATCAAAATGTGTGGGGACCATGTAGCCCCAACTTTCATTTTTTTTTAAAATGAGAATCTCCAGTTTTATTACAGATTCTGTATAACATAAATGTAGAATGTCAGATCTGGACCCTACAGGGCCGCAGGGCAATTAGTAGTAATGGTGCCAAGAACTAAACGTTCCGGAAATACATTCACGATAGTAGAATGTACGTTTAACCAAATACTACTTTTATTCACATTCCATAGTTCCTAATCCATTATTTATATAAAATACTCACCGATAGAATTTAATCCGCTTGACAACACTAACATATTCCAAATATTTTTAGAAACAATAAAATAAGCATTTTTAGGTAGATTTCAAAGAAAAATCTACCTACTGAGGTGGTTGCGATATATATATATATATATATATACGCGCTAGTGGCCATAATTTTCAAGATGTTTGAACCAAATTTTAATATGTTGTTTTTAGGTTTAATAGCTCGGCTAAGTTCGTTAATGAGCAAAATCGGCCCAAGGAGGTGGTGAGGGGAGAGGGTTGAAATTAATATATATATATATATATATATATATATATATATATATATATATATATCAGCCCCTATAAAATTTAGAGGGGAACTTTGTCTGCATAATTTATAGTACTCCCTATGAAGTTTACGGTGACACGAACGAGTCAGGGGTTGTGCTTGTACGAGTGGAGGTGGGGTGGAAATTCGAAACTTTTAATACCACGTCATGTGGGGTATCGTTGAAAAGCTCTTGATGATTAATCTTTAAATCAATAACTAGTTTCTTGACAGCGCTCATATGAGGCGAGTTTGGAATTTTTGAAGAAAAAAATCGAGATCTACCTCAGCTTGTAGGCCTGCCGAAAGGAATTTTAATGATTGATTTTGGGCCAAATCATACGAACTTCCATATACGCCAATACAGTGCTCAAATTTAAATTTTGAATTTGAATTTATTTTAAGACCTTTAGGCAGCTATGGCTCACGCTGTATGGATGATGTAGGAATGAAATGGTTTAATGAAGAAAGTGTTAGGAAACGGAAGCACCCCGAGAAAACCCACGCACACGGTATTAGTCCACCGCAAAGTCCACATGGAATGGGCAGGGATCGGTCCGAGGGCTACCAACTGAACCACCATGGCCCCATACAATGTTCCATTTGGCAGTGGAACTACCGGAAAATTTCTCTGGTAAATGAGAATTTCATCCCAGGTTATTGATTTTGAGTATCCCCCCAATCTGGGATAAAATTTTAGTATTTTCACCAAAAAGTTATAATCTTGAAACTTGTATGCATCCTCTAGTTTCAGTATTCCTCTTCGTGATTTATAACAAATCGGATACTGCGTCAATACTGTGGAACAACAGGAAAGGAGCAAATGGTTGGTGTTGCCACCATAAGAAAAGTTTGACAGAGATAAACAACCTTTACATGAGTGATAAGAAAGAGAAGAAGCTCGAGTATTTTGCTCCGTTTCGATAGATTCTACGAAACTATAAGAAATTCAGAGAAGCAGCTAATATTTTTGGAGACCTGCCCGTATTTTCATATAGGAAGCAAGAAAGAGGATAGTATATAAAGCAAGCGTTACTTAGAATGCGTCTAAAATATAATAATTTGTTCATTTCTGGTATAAATTTTACGCTATCTTTGTGAACTTTTGGATATATGTATATTGATTTTTTAAATTTTATTTTTGGCTTTCAGGCATCTAAATCTCAAACCGGGATAGGAGAGGGGAAGGGAGTCGAGATGGTGTCAGTCAGAACCTATATTGAAAGTACCATCCGACAATTGCCTTCTGTGACTGAGGAAAAACCTAGAAAACCCTCAGTCAAGGTGGTCGGCCGCTGGGATCGAACCCACCACTTCCGAATACTACACCAACGAACAAGTTTTGATATCACTTCTCTTTTCATATTTGACTTGTAATAAATACTATTTTCCAAATTTTAATTTTCATCTTTATAGAATATTTTTATACGTTGGTATATTTTCACCCTATATTTGGTAATTTTAATTAGTATATATGTATTTAGTAATAATAATAATAATAATTCACAGCTATATTCAATCCACTACTGGAGGGGACTTCTCCAGGAGGGAGGAATTAGTCTACTGCTCCCACGCTTAACTAGACGTGTTGGGAGAGGATAGCCGAAGTTCTCAACTGTTATCGCCCCTGGCTTTTATTCACAGCAGCTCCGCAATTATCCTCACGATGCTAGGTCAACACCAAAATTTTGACCCGCACTGGATACCGAACCCTGGCCCGCTCGCATTGAAGTCGAGCGCGCTACCGATGAAGAAAGATATATATATATATATATATATATATATGTGTGTGTGTGTGTGTGTGTGTGTGTGTGTGTGTGTGTGTGTGTGTGTGTGTTGTTTGAAACACGAATGAGGTAATATTTATGAAAATTAACGATCTATTAGATACATTAATATTGAAGCATTACTTATATGTTTCTTTATTGCTTGTTTTATTCTTTTCTTTATATAAAAATGTATTTTATTATTGCAAACCTTCAGTAAGATAGAATAAATTCTCTGTAGGATGTATGCAAATTAATAGATACATAAGTAAATAGCATAATTTCTAAGAAAAAGTATTCCCGTAGATACTTTTAATCACTAAAAAAAGATTTATATTATTCCAAATGTGTGATTCTAAAGAGTGTTTTTCAAAATGGTATATTAATTAATATATATACAGGTGTTCCGTAATTCCTATGACAGCGTTTGGGAGTTGAAAGTAGACATCAAAACAAACAAAAAAACTATATGGACACAAATCGCAAAGCCCTTTACGAATTATGGGCGTGGGAAATTTGGCGGCACGGAACTTTGAGACGCTATAGCACAAAGACGAAAGGCCGTGACACAGGCGGCGTGGAATTTCATAAAGGAAGTCATATGCGTTCTATCCCAAAATATTAAAATCAAAACTCCAGAACAATTGCGCAAGGGATTCCCCAAAGGAAGTGAGGGATTCCCGCTTATGTTTGCAAATAAAGATCGGTGAAAATGAGCTGGAAAGGAAACAGTATGTAATATTAAAGTAGAATTCGTCTTCGCCACGTCGATAGTGCAAGGAGAATCAAAGATATGGAGAATTGTGGGGTTGCTATGAGTGGTTGCATAACTACCAGTAAATACGTATCAACCATACCAGAAAGATTCGTGTATTGAAGGGTAGATTAATGTGTTATCAATTCATACAACGTTGCCCTCTCCACTTGTATTACCACACACACGAACGGAGTCATTTTGGTAACACGTTGTTACTGAACGCACAAAATAGTATGTTTTACTGTCTGTATTACTTTGTCGTCTAACCTGTTGTCTACAACTCGTAGATTGTCCTGTTACCTTCTGCACCCTACAGTGGAAATGACATACGTTGTTTCAATGTTTGCACTACCACAAAACTGCAGTGATAGGTGAAGGGATGTAGGGAGGTCTGGAGGAGTTTTCACCGTGTGTTCGTGAGTCCTAGAAACGTATGCTGAAGCTATGAATTAACAAAATTGTATGCAGATCAGGACGCATTCTAATAGAAAGGACAACAGAATTGGGAAAGGAACAGTACCACGCAATCTTGTCCTCTTTGCATAAGCAACCACCACTGCGAGAACCTGCGGCGGACATTAAGGGTCCGTGCAACAAAGGCACAAAACAAGTATGTTTGCAATACAAGACACTCTGAACACTCACAAAGGAAACACTGGTCACTAGGTCAGTACGTACCACTTGCCAAGTTCGAACCGAAGAATACTCATTGTGACTATCCAACTGACGCCTGAGAGGAGTCCATTGCATGAAGCGACATGTACTACAAGAGCTGCTGGAAGGAACGCCCACGAACAGCGATGCATGCCTCGCACCGACCAGGTAGGCATAGATGCGATCGAAAACGGCTGGCATGTCTCGGATTTCCTCAGCCGCAGCTGCAATGCGTGCCACGAGATCTTCTTCCGACTCTACCGGGGTCTCATACACCAACGTCTTCATGTAACCCCACAGAAAGAAATCCAGGGGCGTCAGGTCAGGCGAGCGTGGTGGCCATGCTCTTGGACCAGCACGGCCAATCCATTGTTGTCCAAAGGAAGTGTTAAAATGATCTAGGACAGCCCATGTGAAGTGGGGAGGCGCACCGTCGTGTTGAAACCACATGTGCTGTCGGATTCCAAGATGAATGTTTTGCAGTATCTCCTGTAAAAAGATTAAGTAGTTGACACCGATAAGACGTGCTGGGAGAAGATATGGTCCAAATAATCGTCCATTTATGATGCCTGCCCATACGTTTACACTGAATCATTCCTGAAATGCGCGCTCTCGAACACCAAGAGGATTTTTGACTGCACACATGTGGCTATTATGACAGTTAAACACACCATCCGTAGAGAAGGTCGCCTCGTCAGTGAATAGTATCAGTTGAAGGAATGCAGGATCCTCTGCACAGCGCTGAAGTATCCACTGACAGAAGTCTACACGTTTCGCACAGTCGGCTGGACCAAGACTTGGAATTCGCGCAATATGGTATGGATGCAAGTGTTCTTGGTGGAGAACCCTCCAAACAGTGGTACTGCTTCCCCTCAAGTCACGTGCCATGCGTCGGGTGCTCGTCGAAGGATCCCGTTCCACTCGTCGAAGCACATCCTCTTCAAACTGCGGGGTTCGTACGCGTCTCGGAGCACCACAGTCGATTCTGTTGACGGTGAAGGTACCTCTCTCCCTAAGCCGACATTCTAGTCTGGCAAAGATAGTACATGACGGTACTCGACGATGTGGAAAGCGCTCGGAGTAAAGCAGACGCGCACGCCTTCCATGACGATGAGCTTCGCCATAAATTAATAGCATTTCTGCATACTCATCAAACGTGAACTCGGCCATTGCATTCAGCTGCACGATCAGATCACGAAAGACTGTTCTATGGCCTCGATCACTAAGCAAACTGTTGTACGGTGCTGAAGATTGTGCTGATAGGTGTACGTCACGTTATGTGCAGGGGCTCGCAGCGTGAACGTCATACACGCCAGTTGTAAAGCCATGTGAAAATGCTTGTTTTTGTTGAACCAATTTGCTGCGCTTGTTGATAGATACACATTCTGGTAAAATGGGATACGAAGTCAGAACCAGGATTGGACATGTGAAGCACTCGGAAGGTAAAACCGGTACGAACTGTTGATTATACACGTTATTCTTACAAATTTACTTTTCTTTCTGCAATGCACAAAAGTGTTGTATTGTCTGCTTCTTTTCTCGATTATGTTACGTCGAACACACACACATTCCACTATGAACAACAAAAATGGCAAATTGTGGTTTTGGCTCAGCTGGTGATGATTACTGCGTGTCTTGTGACATCCTTGAATGATAAGGCTCGTATGGTTCAGTCTTCATTGTGCCATCATGTTGTTTCCGGTCGACAAGCATTCATAAATAGAAATAGTCCAATGCTTCATGCATTCATATTAATGTCTTCCACGATCTGTACATGTGACACAATGCGTGCTTGCGTGAATTGTTATTAACGTCCTAAACGAGCTAAAGAGCTTCTAAGGACGGACCCTACAGCTTTACGTGGGTTCCGACCCACATGTGTCCCCACCGGGAATCTAACCCGGGACCCCTTTGTTAGACGGAAGCGAGCGTTACCACTCACCCACTGGGGACACGTGCAACAATGAGTGGCACATCTCAAGCTTCGACATTCGTTTCGAAATTGTACTAAACCGCCTTCTGTCTTGGCCCTCTTCACTCGTTCTTTGAAATCGGGAATTAACAATTATGTTCGGTCATACCCTAGGCACACTCTCTCAACCAGAAACACGCTTCGAAACTACATACTACTGTATTTGTTATTTATGACCATTACATATCTGAAGCTCCGTTCTTGATAGATAAGGGCCCACGATTTGGAAAGCAACGGCCCTGGCCTTACAGAAGGTATCTCAGCATTTTTCTGGTGAGAATGACCTACACCAGTGACACTTTCCGTCACGATGTTCGGTCGCAGTAGGGTTCGGACACACATACCACGTGGCAGGGAGACACACAAAGTGCTTCATTCATTTTCCGTGTAACTCAATGACGTTTTCTGTTAATGCAGATAACGTACATCGCAAACACAAATACCACATGCCTGTCTTGAATGATATGTGTGACTTTTTTCTATAGTATGTACTTAGGACAGTCTACTGTAAATGTGTTTCAGGTACACACAGTAGAGTTGCAGATAGCCAAGAGTTTAGCTGCATGGTTTGAATGCATGCCAGTTGTTTTCCGAGCAACCCAAGGAGGTTTGGTAACAAACTTTGATTATTATGTAACATGAATAGAGTCCAGTCACATTTTGCACAATGATTCTCGGCTTAATACTTCTAGCATCATTTGTTACTCACACAGATCAATAATAAGACTACGTTTTGTACTGCTTTTGTGTGTTTCACATGTACCCTCAGCAAACCAACTATCTTTCATGTGACATTTCAAAAACGTTATACACTTGCAACTTGTTTACTGGTAGTTATGCAACCACTCATAGCAACCCCACAATTCTCCATATCTTTGATTCTGTTTGCACTATCGAAGTGGCACAGACGTATTCTACTTTAATATTACATACTCTTTCCTTTCCAGCTCATTTTCACCGATCTTTATTTGCAAACATAGCGGGAATCCCTCACTTCCTTTGGGGAATCCCTTGCGCAATTGTTCTGGAGTTTTGATTTTGACATTTTTGGATAGAACGCATATGACTTCCTTTATGAAATTCCACGCCGCCTGTGTGACGGCCATTCGTCTTTGTGCTATAGCGTCTCAAAGTTCCGTGCCGCCAAATTTCCCACACCCATAACTCGTAAAGGACGCCGCTCTGCGATTTGTGTCCACATAGTTTTTTGTTTGTTTTGATGTCTACTTTCAACTCCCAAACGCTGTCATAGGAATTACGGAACACC
>JAGDQP010005096.1:23800-80586 GCA_022664845.1 Lepisma saccharinum | reverse complement strand
GGCGGCCATCTTGTTTTCCGGTGTTTGTACACTACTTCTACTAACCTGCAACCAGGGTTTCCGCCAGGATTTTCAGTTTGGGGGATGTAAAATTAAAATTGAGAGGGTGTATGTGAAGTTTTGCATGGTTTCTATCGATTTTTCACAGCAATTTTTTTAAAGTTGAGAGCTGTTGTAGAGAATTTGGGGGGTGACACCCCCACAGAAGGCCTGGCAGAATCACTACCTCCAACCGCTTGTGAAATCGTAAGTCTGTCTGGTGTCAAAGCGACCAAAATCTCTTGTATCAAATTGCTGGTCAATTTGAACCTCAATCAAATATCACTCTAAAGCAAAAATTCATAATAAATTTAGGTTAAAATTAGTATTTCATGTCTTCAGACTATCTATCAGTTCTCTCTTGTGTAACAGGCAATTAACTTAAAGCCGTACTACAGATGTATTACCGCTTCCGATTATAATTAACTGTAACTGTAATCCTCTAATTTCTGTTAATAAAATATCGTCTGTAGCCTCAAGATCATCCTTAACCAAAATAGTATTCTTTTACAGAACTCTTAGGCCCCTAAAGAAGGTACATTTTTTACATCACTGGGGGCTGTATCCCTAAAGTTAAGAATTGAATGGATTATTGTTAAAAGAGGATATGTGCCATTAAAAATACATAAGAATGACCGATTAAATTCATTGCGATTTGTTGAATTTCAGTTGATAATGTTAGTCACGTTGTATTGGAATAATCAGAATACTTATTTCCTGAACTTGTCCATCGTTATCAACCACTTTGCTGGGGTCGTTTGTTTTAGCGCCTGCAGCAGCAAGCTTAGTGCTTCATTATCTGTAGGGCGAGATGGCCATAGCTCCTATTTCTCGCAGTAGAAGCCAAATGAGAATTAAACTTTGTAAGTGGCAAGGCTTTATCTGTGCTACTACTGTGAGAAATAGAAGTTTTGGTTATCTATCCCGGAATTATCCTATGTATAACCGCTGTAAAAATTATTATGGACATGCGCAAATCGCAGGCCTTTGATTGAGGCTATATTATAATTAAAATTCCTTAAATTTTTGGATTTCTAAAATACAGAAAGTAAACGAAATACTAAGGATTTACCAGACTCAGTCAGCACATTGAAATCTATCAGTACACATGAAGTTTGGTCTTTCTACCTTCTACCATTTTTGAATTTGAATTTAATTTTTAAGGCCTTTAGGTAACTTTGGCTCAGACCAACTACAACTTTTTAGATCACATTAAGATACTGGCTGGACTTACTGACATGGATACAACTAAAAAATAAATAAATAAATAAAGATAACTATGCCATTAGTACACCATGTATGTACACATCAAGTGAAATTATTATACCAAATTTGGTGTTTAGACTTATACCGCTCTCGAGATATAATTCCTAAAATGTAGAGAACTAACCAAACAAAAAGGATCTGTCAGATTTGAAATGAGTATTTAAGAATTTTTTTAGTGAACCATCCATACTACATCAAGTATGATTGCTATTCAAAATTCTGTGTTAATAGCTTTCTACTTCTTGAGCTAGAATCGTACATAACTCACATATTGAACGGATCCTCAGGAGATCGCTTCCTTAGCTCAATAAAGTAAAACAGGTAAATTAATATTAAAATATTTTTTACCATGCTTACCACAATTTTCTTCTTAAAAGCAATCTTTGATTGTTTCCAATGTAAAACCAACGTTTATCTTGCTTTCTGATTTGAGCCCAGCATTTTGTTTACACCAAAACACAATAATACCAATACTCTTTCTCTGTTGTCCAATTCTTCTGCCAAAGATTCTGTTGCTTTTTTTTTTTTGGAGAACGGAATGAAGAACCTCAACTGAAGTTCAGTATCACTGACGTATGAAAATACAAGACGGAGCATTCCGAATGAAATCTCTTAATCTTCTTATAGAGAGAAAGAGAGACAGAATCCATCTTGCTCGAAATCTTTTGTTCTTTTGGTGCTTCGGAGAGAAAAAGGATATATATATATATATTTGCAAACTGTCGTAAGCTTAGTCCAGATGTTGGAAACATTGATTCCAATTATACCTCACCCTCTTTCTCTATTTTTCAATATTTCATCTTCGCTTCTATGCTTTATTGGCATTTCCTTTACAGTACTCTCTATTGTATCACCTTCTTCCGTTTCCTGTGAACATTTTTTAATGTTATGATTGATAAACAAGTTCACTTTGCTTAAAGTTTTAAAAGTTTATCTTGCACACTCCACGTGAGACCACTCATGGCACTTTTTACAAAGTTTCACACTTTTTATATAACTATTTTATTTTTAGTGGATTACCAAAACATTTGCCTTCAGTTCGTTTATTTGTCGGTCAGACCATCCGTCTTTAATACAGCAACTCTAACCAAAGCAGATTAAAAGATATTAATTTAAGATTTCAGTTTGGCGACCTCGATTTGTTCTGCCATTGTTAATCTGGGCAATCGCAAAATTGGCAAGTCCTTTCCTTTTCATTTGCTTTTTCCTCCATTCCAAGAATTCACGGTAGCAGCTCAAAGAAAGCAGATAAAGAGCAACTGATTTCATATTTGATTTTAGTGACGTGAATTTTTCCAACCGTTTATTTTTATCTGATGACTCTGAAACTGGCAGGTTCTTTCCATTTCCTTAGGGTTCTCCATTAAAAGAGTTCATCCTACTTTCATTCACTATACTCACTTCATCGTGTTGTTGCCGGATTCGGCGTAAGTTTATACGATTATTTTTATTTGCGTTTGTTTTTTAAGTCAATCAATCAGGGGTTCTGCCTGGATTTTTAGTTTGGAGACGGGGTATGAAGTCAAAATCGGCAGATTAAGTAGGATTTACATAGAATTTTACAGATTTTCTATAGAATTTTAGCTTGAGAAAATTTAAGTTCTTGCGGGGTGTTCGAGGCTTTGGAAGAAAAACCCTATTAAGGAGTCATAATCAGACCCTGGCAGAATCATTAGCATTAATTAGCATTTTCGGTAGCATAAGAAAGACGCATCGGAAGTTCTCACAACATATTTTAAACAATATTTGTGCAAGAAGTGTTTAAAAAATAGTTTTGATAAATTAAGTGCAGAAAATGTCAGAACTCATCTTTAGAAGGACATAATTAGATTTCAAGTACACATTACTTACCCTTCTCGAGTGCAAAACTAAATTTCAGAAAATATTTGTAACTTAAAGGGCTATTTTTTTACATTATTTTTAAACCTGAATTATTTTTTTACAGTGTAACAATCTAGATGTGACTTACAATGTATTGTGTATAGTTAAAGATTCGACTCTTTGGAGGCTACTACTCCCTTCCAAGAGTTTTGTACTGTCTGCTGTGCCACGATTGTTGTTCAATGTCTGAGCTAAGTTGTCCTACGAAACCAAACAAGTTGAGAACCACTGATTTACAATATAAGTTTTACAAACGTAAGTTATTGAAACTATGCTTAACAACACTGTAATCAATGTTTTATTTATAAGGAGGAAACGGGGGAAAATCCTTTGGATTCTCGTGTGTATTCCATGGTATCTTTGCCCATTTTCTTGTACACAGTAAAAAAAAAATCTTAAAATCGAGAAAAAAAATTCTTATCTGTGCACCGAAAAACAATTATTTTAGAAATGAGATATCAACATTCTCATTTAATTTAAAATAAGAGCATACAGGTTTAGGAATGAGATAAATAATCTTATTTCCATATCAACATGTTCTCATTTTCAATTAAATAAGAATCTCATTTCTAAGAAAATTGTTTCTCGTTGCAGAGATAAGAACTTTTTTTTCTCGATTTTAAGAAATCTTTTTTTTTTTTTCTTAATATGCAGGGAGCAAAAACCAGTGTGTTTACGTCCAGTACACCAATAGGATATGAATCAATATTATCTTTACTTAGACCAGAATTTTATTTAAGAGACGGCAAGTAAGAGGTAATAAAAATAATATTTTCATTAGTCTTTCTTTCTCTCCCTCTCTCCCACCCCTCAATTTTATTACCAGTTTTACGTCATACGTAACTTGTATTCTTTCGTAGAATAATGCACTCAGAGACAAATTTAAAATATTTTTTTTTAACGACTGGTTTCTTTTCTTATGCTTTTATGATATATATTTTTAAAATCTTTCTCAATTTATAGACCAAGTAATATTCTTGATGACTTTAAAAGTTAAAAGTGACCGCAGTTCTTAAATTTAAATAAGAATAGATCTTAGATTGTCTTTAGTAGTTCTTTTTCTTATAATTATGGACTATTGTTGGTGTCTAAACAAGAAGTAGAGAAAACAATGTTTATAGACCAATAACTGACAAAAGCCAATCATGCGATCAAGAAACTCAGTTACCAATCGTTATTGTAACCAGAATAAGCTTAAGAGAGCAAGAAAACCGTAGAATGTCTTATTTATAACAATGCGAGCTTGTGTCCATTTTGAATAAAGTAAACACAGTTTTCTGATAAGGCTGATTATACTATAATAAACACAAAAAGAAACTAAAAAGTTACAGTTTCGAAGGCATCACCTCTTTCTTCAGTCTGAACTATAGATAAGGATGCAAGCAAGCAAGCAAGGAGATCGCCTTCTACTTTCAACCAATCAGGAGTCAGTACTAACTAAAGTTTAGTTGCACATTTCAGTCTGAAGAAGGAAATGGTATTCCCACGACACTTTAAACGCTTTAGTTTCTTTTCGTGTTTATTAAAGTATAATCAACCTTGTCAGAAAGTTGTGTTTAGTTTTCCTATTATTAAACATTTCATACATGTTAGGAGAGAACATGTATAATGTATTATTGCATAGGGTTCTTAGAAAACTACTTGCTATTTTTAAATGCAGCTGGGTGGGAGTCGAGGTTGTAAGCCACTAAGTTTGATTTTGAAGTAAAATGTTTTAAATTCCAAAATTGAAGATGGTGCCAGCAAAACGTGTTTATTTTTTTTAAAATCATCTGATTTTCGTCAGATTTCATATCTGGCAGTGCTGAAAGGTACTGAGTTGATCTTCAATGCCTAATATGGTATTAGGAAATTATTTCGTATATTACAGATGATAAGATGTAGGTATACAGAATTCAAAGGGATATTTGTAGAATGAAATGATACGAATTCTCCAGTACAAAATAAAACAGATTCAAAGTTATGAATCGGCCACTAAGTATGTATTTGATTTTATGTTAATTTTATTTCCTGAAAAAAATAAGGGGAAATATTGACATAGTATTGCACTGTGGAGGTAATTAAGAAAATCAAAATAATGGACACTTAATATTATTTTGTACACATAATACGGATTTACAAATTGAGGATAAAGGAAAATATAATATAAATATTATAACAGTCAATAATTTAATTAACAAAAACATATTTAACATTCTTTTGTGCACATTAAACACAAACGTTAAGAAACTTTGCAAACAGCTACAAATTGAATTTAAAAATTTCAAAGGAAATGCAAATGTGTAGATTTCACTTTTTCAAGGCCTTCTAAGCTATACTCATTACATTTATAGTGACGCTAATAGAATTTGTGAATGTCATGTGAATAGAAATACTCACATTTCCTCGCGAGCTCCTAATGGGTCACGCCTCATCGTTTGAGAAAGATTAGTTTAAATGATTACTCTGAAATTACACGTAGTGTTAATCTTGATTTGTTATATTTTTTGTGATTTTCCCAATTTACCTCATAAGTTACTAGGGAAGTTTATTTGTATAGTTGCCCAAGAGATAGCACTTACGCACTTACTTAATAATTCTGATGCAAAAGCAGAGTTTGAAACAATATCTTATACTTGTTTAAATTTTGTTTTATCTTTTTCTTATCGGAAACCAAGTTTTTCTATTTTTCTGTATATTATAATGAGAAATATATAGGTCTATGTTAGGATCTACTTCTTATCTTCCAGAAAGCAAAGTATGTTTCAGAAGTGAAAAATGTGAGGTTTGATGTTTTTATTAATTGTGGTCATTATTCTCACTCTCAAGGTTACCTCGCAGAAACAATGCTATATCTTTTAAACATTTAATATTAACTTAAATTCGCCGTTTCGTAAGGTTGTCGTCAAAACAGGTATGAAAGTTCAGTTTTGAAGCAACAAATGAACGTTATACGAGTTGTGTCCGAAAGGGGATGAGACTGATTTATTAAATTTATAGGTATGGCAACACAGGTGAATACTTTCCTATACGCTTGAATTAGATTAGTTACTACAACCAAACCACTTACGTTGTTACAACAAGTTTCTTTCATGCTTGTTTATAACGCTCTACAGAATATCAAGTTTGCCAATCTGAAAGCAAGTGACTAAAAACCTTGTTGCACGTTGGTTTGCTATCTGGGTTTTGATATGTAACTAAACAAGGGTGATATTTGCAAAAAATGTAATTTTTCATCGTAAAAAAAATAGGTCTGGATTTCCAAAAATCTACAAAGTTTTATAGTTTCCTTTCCGAGAGTAATATTTTTGAAACGCAATTGGAACTATCAGTCCCAACTTTAATTTTTGTTAGTAGATGTCACACACAGGAGAAATATCTTCGAGAATTTGTGAAATATTTTTTAAAGACATGCGACAATTTTATTGTTTTATTGACCTTTAACTTAGGCCTTGGCCGACATCTTCCTGCATCCTTTCCCCTCCTTTATCCCACCTGAACTTAAAGGTCATAAATAAAATTCATATTCAAAATTGTTCGATATGAGTTGTTTACAAATGATAAAACTGCGTGCATAAACGATTTCGATAAGAAATATTTCGATCTGCTTTAGTGTGGGGCTGATGAAATGTTGCCAGCCATTTTGAATTTAGGGGACCACCATTTTCCCATGCCGTTAACTTGAAATTTGATTTTCTGCCGTATGAATTGTGCACAAACGTTAAGAATGCATTTACAAACGTGCGCAAACGATTTCAAGTAAAAAAAATGTCGATACAAATAATAGAGGGGGGTTCTATGGCGCCCCAATTCAAAATTTCATTTTATTTTGTTCCTAATTCTCCACTACGTTAAAAATTGTGTAAACGAAATATTACAATAAGAAACTTTTGATTTTGAAAAATTTTGAAGCGGGAATGAAATAGACGTGAACTGAATAGGTCATTTTCCGGTATTGCTACCGGTACAAACGGAGTATTCAAATGAGATAGTAAAACCATTTGTATAGCGTGGTGCAGGAGCTGCATGAACTTGCCAATCCAATTTAAATCGGGAATTTATCGATATTAGTAAATGTACAAACGAAAATTATAACGGTACAATCCGATACAAACCAAATTTTTAACGGTAGTATTAGGTACAAACGAAAACTTTAACGGTAGAATCCGGTACAAACGAAGTACTTTCTAATGAAATATTCAAAATCGTTAGGGCAGGTTCACAAGGGCCTAGCGCTAGAGTTGAGGATGCAGTGTTGTCAGGTTTCCGTCGCAATATTTCCCTCAAAATACTGAAAAATTTCCCGGATTCTAAGTTTTCTTTAAAAATTAATGGAATTAAAAAAAAAAGTGCCAAAAAGATGCAACAAAATTTCCCGGTTTAATTTTTTTCCCTTTCGCCTTTTTTGAGGGCCAGATTTTCCCGTTTTCCGGGAAATTTCCCTCCATTTGACAACACTGGAAGGATGTAGAGCTTTCTGTTCGACGCTCGGTTACTGTTACAATGTTTCCATCCTATGAAGCTAAAAATTCAGTTTGGTTACTTTTCTTGAACACGCTCGCATGACATCTTCAGTTGTATCTGTTTATTTTCTTCATTTCTATTAAAGTTTTACACATCTTCTTCTCGTACATATGTTAATATAAACACTGAATTCACAAACATTTGTATCCATCAAGCGTTCATACACTTTAAAGCAAGACAAAAAAAAAAGTCAATATATTTGGTACAAGTGCAAATGTGCTTTTCCATTTTCATCTATTCCACTCAGCTTTACGACTCTGGTTCTTACTTACCCGCGCAGAACAAGGTGCTAATTTCTTATGCAGGAACAATATACCATAGAACCACGAAACTTTTCGCTCTGTCTGTTTGTGTGTTTGGTTAGCAAAAAGTCTTTAATTTCCCCAGACTCTTAAGGGCCAGTCACGTTTCACACATTTTCAACACTCGAGTAAAACTAATTACATTTTTCCTTTGCTCTCTCGTTGTCTGTTTTGCATTGCTTCGTCGTTTTCCTTCTCCGCAAAAGGGTATTTTCTTTTGGTTATTTGCCAATTAACTTAGAAGATTAAAAAAGGTCTTTTCTTCCCTTCAAAATACATGCACTTAGCCTACAAGATTAGGAACTACCAGAGATAGATATGCTTTCACCAAATTAGTTACCTCTTAGTCATTGTGGTCATCAATTTTCTCTCATCACACTTCCCCCTCCTCAGAAAATCACACGTATGGCCCTCTTTGAACTTATTTGTTGTAGACAAATGTATTCAGATAATGTAAACTAGAGGAAACATCATTCTCTCTCTCTGTCTGTCTGTCTGTCTGTCTGTCTCTCTCTCTCTATGCGTGTGTGAGCGTGAACGTGTGGTTATGTCAGCGCCGAGAGGAAATTCGTTTCTTTTCCAAGCTAAGGCTAAAATAAGTGTAAGAGTGTAAGTGACAAATCAATCAATCGAAAGTTTGACAATCGACATGAAAAATCACTACCGTATATCGAATAGCGATATGGAACGATTTTTCGATTCGATGATATTGGAGTTCCACCATTTTTTATATGAACGTTACTCGATTTCTAATGATTTCTCGATATCGCCACTATTCGATTTTCAACGATCTATCAATATAGCGATAGTTGATTTTTAACGATCTATCGATGTCAATGATACTCGATTTCGAACGATATTTCGATGTAATCGATACACGATTTCCAACGATTCTTAAATATGAAGGTTATTTATTTTCGAACGATCATTCGATATCAATAAAACTTCATTTCCAATGATATTTCGATGTAAACTGTATTCGATTTCCGTGGAGTTTTCGATATGAACGATACTCTCGATTTTTATGATTTTTCTGTGTGATTTTTTCGATATATCGCTTTTCGATTTATTAGCAGATATTGAGGATTGAAATTCGGAAATCGTGTGAGGAAGCGTCTTTTCGTGCATACAGGCAAAGCATGACATTTTCACATTCAACGACAAAAACTGGTACAACCTCCAACCGTGTGAATCCCGATCGAGTCTTTTATTATGTAAATGCTTATCCTGATACAGGACTGGAATATTCTAAGGATAATGAGGAGAACCTAGGAATAAATTGAAATATCCCGATGATATACACAAATATTCCTGGTACATGCGTAAAGCACATTTTATAAATATCTGAATGCCCGGGATAAGGGCATTTCGATCTAAGTGGGATATCTCTTGCACAGACAAAAATCCTTGTTTTTGATTAACAAAAAAGTTCAAATAGGGGCCAAACAAAGTTGTATTTGTTTTAGACAAAAGTATTTAAACGAATTTAATCGGCAAAAGTGAAGAAAACATAGACGATGATATCGCGGAAGATTTGAATACGGGTCTGTTAGTTAATAAGTAGTAAACGGAAGCTGATTAATGGTTTTCTATTTTTAGCTCATAACGGTTATTTGCTTACGTATGAGGTCCGGTCTAAATTTTTAGGCTTACGTGCGTGTTCCACTTTCAGGCCTAATGGGACAAGTCATTGACCGCCCTCATTCTAGTTCTACTATGCAGCCGTAACCTACATTTTGTTTATATTCGGAAAATAACTTTTTCTGGTGGCCATATTGCATCTACGTAATTCTGCCTTCATGGAATCTGTATTTTTCGAAAACGTTCTTTCGGTTATGATGTCACCGAACTTTGGAGATTGAGAATTTTCATGACACGTTTGCTTGTTGGGGACCTTTCATAACACGATTGCTTGTTTGGGACTTAAGTTTGCTTGTTGGGGACCGTACGCGCGGACAGTACACCCGAACCGCATTGATAATAAGTGTTCTCCGTAAAGAAAATAGAAATAAGTTTAAAATAATACAAGCCCTCCATACTTTTCCCTTGTTCTACAGTGTGTCCCACTACAACGTAAACTAACAAGACAGCTCGCTCGTTTTAGTTCTTTTTATGGAATGTGTATTTTTAAGAACGCGAAAGAGGGAAGCTACGTGGAAAGAGGCCCTTTTTTTTAGGTTCGTTCCTGTTTTTAAAATTGAAATATTAACTTATTTTTGTATGATAAACGTTTGTAGAACATACGTTACAATTTTATTATCAGAAGAGGAACTTTTGTACCTTCGTTACTGGAAAATAATATTTCATTTTGTAAGGTTTGTGGAAAAGAAAATAATAACATCTTAATTTTTAAGTAGGTTCTCTTCTGCTTACGTTTCTGGTGTCCGTGTTTATATTTTTTATTGATAAAAGAAAATAATAAAATACTTATTTGAAGGGAGAGAGAGTAAATGTAGTTGTTACTAATAAAAATTTCATACCTGAAGATTTTAGAGCCATGTTTCTCCTATACTGCATATCACTGAAATGTCAGCGTGCACTTTTGGCACGACAGGCCTGTTCTGATTACTGTATTGCGTAAATAACTGTTATCGGATGAATGAACTGATACTTGAAAAATGTAATTGAATCGGCAGTTTGAAGAAGGCAATAAACGCCAAAAATGTGGAAATCTACTTTATGCCGGATTTGATATCTGGAAGGGATGGCGCATCTATACAATACACAAAGCAAGCGAAAAAAAACATTAGTAAAGCCTTCAAAAATAGGTGCGAAATAGAGATGGGCAAAACTAGCGCAGCAGCTATTTTTCACTGTTACATGGAATACATTGCTATGACTGCTAGAACCGATGAAAAATAGCAGTTACTGGCTTAGCTGCTATTTTTCTCCGAAGCTTGTTAATGGTAAAACACATTGTTTCCTGTTTTCTAAACAAACAGAGCTGCTGGGAGAACGGAACAGAATGGCAGACTTGTCTGCAGAGAGGACAACCATGACGTGTGAACATTACATAATTAGTAGCGTATGTTACTCGTGTTCGGAATTGATATAAAGAGGTCTCAGAAAGCACTGGGTGATATTTGGCTACGTGGAGTAATGGATAAGGCGTTGAAGTTGTAATGCAGTGGTTCCGGGTTCGATACCAGTTCATCGCAAGTTTTTATTTTTAAAATGGTTTATATTTTATTTATATTTTAAATAGGTTATTTCGAAATGTTATTTTTTAATTTGTTTTATAATTTTATTTGTATTTAACGTTTTTTGTAATATTTTCCGTTTATTCTGATTCTGTAGTCCAAGTCAGATTTAATAAAATGGTAAAAAAATGGGTAAGGCATTGGACTTGAGATTCAAAGGCCCAGGTTCGGTATTCCTTCACCTAAATTTTTTTTTATTTTTAACAGAAACTCCTTTTGATTTTGTAGTTTCGAAGGAAAGCTCTGGTCTTGCGATTAGACTTTTTTCTTCCTTCGAAGCAGTGAAAAGAGTACGCAAATTAAACAGTCCATAAAATTCATATAGTTTAGAAAAAATGAACCAGCAATTTGAAGAAGCGAACAAACGCTAAAAAATCGAAATTAGTTTTTTTAAATTAAAAACGCACCTCAATTTATACCCGCTTATCATAAGGTAGAAGAAAAGAACGATAGCTAGTTATAGAATGATTTATCTAGCCTTGGAAATATTAGTCAGTTTGAATAAGGGAACAAGACCACTAGCGTCTCAAAACAAGAAAGCATATTCTCGAATGCCTGAGAAAACACGATTCAGTCGAGTGCGCAATAAAAGAGAACACCATACCTGACTTTACCAAACTTCTACGTGCCCTTGGTCACTAATTTTATTAAATTTCCTAATGCATTTATATAATAATAATAATAAATCACAGCCATATTCAATCCACAATTGGATGAGGTCTCTTCCCGAAGGGAGGAGTTGGTCTACTGCTCGCACGCTGACCAGACGGGTTGGGAGAGGAGAGCCGAACTCTCACTGTGATCACCACTGTATTTTATGCACAGCAGCTCCCAAATTGTCCTCACGATGCTGGGTGAACACCGAAATTTTTAAGCCCCCACCGGGAATCGAACCCGGGACCGCTCGCATATATATATATATATATATATATATATATATATATATATATATATATGAAAAGAGAAAATATAAAGCCACTAAATTGATAATGGAAATTGTCTGCTTGTCAGTCTCATTTACGGTGAAGGAGTAATGTGCCTGTGCGAGAATGATCCCGCCGTAAGAGGAGTTCCTTATATTTGAGACACTGCTACAGGGCACTTGTGACTAGCGACAGGAAGAGCGCATTGTGAAAACACAAGTAAATCGTGCGTGCAATAAAAGAATACCGTACCTGACTTATCTAACCTCCACATGCATTTGTTCACTAATCTTATTAAATTTCCTAATGCGTTTATATATATAAAAAAAGAGAAAAGTTATTTTCATTAAGAAAAAAAAACTACACCAGGTTTCGATCCTAGGTTACTTGCATTAGCTTTCGAACGTGCTATCAATAAGCTAAATTGCCAACTGGATGCAGTTGTTTGGAAGTACTATTTACTGTTAAAGAGTAATGCGCATGCGCGAGGATGGCACAGCTCTTCCTGTCGCTAGTAGCAAGTTATTATACTAATTCAGCATGAAACAATAACTCTTCCCCCTTCCCACCGTACCCACCGCTTTACACTTTCCTTATTTAATTGTGTTTTGATGTACTGTTTCTTCTCCACCAGTAAATCGAACCTCCGATGATTACATAGAATAGTTTTACAACAGTTATGGTAGGAACTAAACTACCTTCGTAACAGGATACAGGTTAATCCAAAATATTGTTTTAAACTTCTTTTTCACAGACAGGAATAACTAACTCGCATTTAGATACGTTTGTATACACTAATATTTTTACAGCTATTGTTAACAGATATTTACATATAGCAACTATTGCTATCACTGTTACGGAATAAAAGCAGTTTTGCACATTTATAAAGCGATATTTCTGTCAGTTGGTAGAAGGAAAAAAATGAATTTAATACTTAGGCCCCCTACTTGTAACTTTCGAGTTCATTGTACGTCAGGTACGGTATTCTTGTAAATAACATTCATTCGAAGGCTTCTATTGCGTTTTTCTTTATTTTCTGGTCGATTTTTCCATTCTTGCGTCTCAACACTTAAAAATGTGCAGACGTTTTTCCATAAGTTTGAAGAAGGCAACAAATCCACTAACTTTTCTAATTCTACAGGAAAAAATACAATACTTGTAAATTGTCTGAGCAGTACGAAAGTATCAGAAGACCGTTTTGAATATTCAGTAACAATATTGTTTCCTTTCAATAAGTAATAAACATATTAAACAGTTTTTTTTTTTTAATTTCCCACTTAACAGCTTTTTGGGTTTGTTTCCTTCTTCTAACTGACGATTCAATTGATCTCTCTATACGTGACTGAGCTAACGTAAATATTTATTTTGTTGTCGGAGCTAACGCATATGCCGCTTTTAGTGTGCTATTGATATCTAAAGACAGGTGAATCGCTGCATACCCGAGAAATCTCTCGTCGCACGTAACAGTTGTTTAGACTTGAGTTTGGATATTTTAAAAATGATGACTGTTTTGTATACGTGAGTAATCTCTCGTAAATATTTATTTTGCTTCCTTCTAATATTCCTTGAAACACTGGAATAAGACTTTTGAAGAGGTCATTGCACACGTTCTAGAAGTTTCGATGACAGTTGAAATTTTAAAAGTTTAAAATGATTGTCCCGTTTACTTTAAAAAATAAAAGCCCAACGCTTCGATTCCTCAATATCATTTCACTGTTATACACTTTGTCTGTATAGTGAAGCTCTTTAAGAAAGAAAGAAAGAAACTTAAGCTTTTATATCTTTAAAAGGTAGGAAAAAATACAAATGGTATAAATTAATATTTCTCTTTAAGTTTCAGGAGACATCACAGCGTTGATGTATGCTTTATTTTATTAAAATGGTTTCTTTATAATTTGGTTGCCGCTAAACATAAATTAAATAAGTGGTATATAACAATAATAATAATAATAATGCCTCACGCACAGTATTTCTTTCCTAGGAACAGTACTTATAAATGCACATTGTAAAAACAACACAGCAGCAGGGAATTTATTGCTCAACTGTGGGGTGATTAATTTAATGAATTAATTTGTTTATGTCCTTCAGGCATTTTGAAGACTGCCAATTTAATTTAGTAAATAATTTTGACGAGCGGTTTATTCAGACATTTACGGATGTGAAGAAAGATTTCAAATTTAGCCGTAAGGTGTCACTACTTGTCAAATCACTTGAACAGAGTAAGTGGAGTTACTGATAAAAAAAAGGAAGCAGATCATTGGTGTATAGGGTTGTCACATCCCTTATAGGTAGCAGTGGTTAATACATAGTTATAGTGAAAGTAAAAGGTTAGTTTAATGACATTTTCGTTAAAATTTGGTAGTTTGTAAATTTTAAACGAATTTTCCATTTTCTTAGCCTAACTTAAAAGAACTGCTGGTGAAATCTTTGTTTGCCTCTGCCTTTATTTGTTTATGCAAGTTAAGAATTAAATGAAGTCTATTCTTATTTGGTTTAAGACTAATGGTTAATTATTTTTTTATTAAGCTAGCTTTCAGACATGATGGTCAAAAGTATGGATCACTGCATACTTTTAACATTTCATTTTACTACTATTATTTTTAATTATTTTCCCTTCAATTAGGTTGTGTGCAGTTGGAGACAATTTATTGATCACTTTCGTATGTGATTTTAAAATAGGATTAGGTGAGTTAAAGATTTTTTATAATAATATTTTACATATGTAGTATAGTATTATTTTAAGGAAAAGATGATTTTGATCATTGTTAACTTTACCGATATTAAACTATTGGCATTTATTTTAGTAAGAAGTTGACAAGAAAAAATAGTGAAATTTTCTAGTAGGTAGTTAAAATTTTCCACAGATACTGTACTTTTAAATAGTCCTAAATATAAAAATGTAATACCGCCAATGTTAAATACTATAGCGCAGAAGGGCACAAAATAGTAAAAATAATTGCCACTGATACTTTTTAAAGAGTCCTAATTATTAAAATGTAACACCGCTACTGTTAAATACTTTAGTGCAGGAGGGCACAAAATAGTACAATTTTTAACTCTACTGTAAAGCTTTTAAATTTTAGTTTTTTATTCCTTTTTAAATAAATAAATAAATAGTGAGTCTTCACATAGTTTTGTTAACGATAGATAGATAGATTTAATTAGCTAATTTCCGTGTAGGAAGCGACGCGGCTGCACGCTGAAGTATTGAGCACAAAATAGCGGAATATTTTACTGTTGCAACGAACGCCTGCAAGAACACATAGGAGTATTGAGCACAAAATGGCGGAAATTTTTACTGTTGCAACGCGAGCCTACAAGAAAAACAGCTTTGGCTTTATTTTAAGTAAATAAACAGTAAGCGGGCTGTTTAGTTGTTGTAACGAGTAGCTTGTAGAACACTTGATTTACATTTATTTATTATTTTTTGTAATAAAGATAAGAATGGAAAATCTGAAAAATTATATATTTTCATTTTCGTAAAAAGGGTAAATTACTTGGTACTCAAAAGATGTCGCTAGGTACATCTTGATGTTGAAAAGTTGACTACATTTAAACTTGAAAGAAAATGTACTTTCCTTTTAATCCTAATTTATTTTCATTGTAATTCTATTTGAATTTGTTAGTTAAAATCTAAAAGCTATATGAAATAGGCTGTAATCTTAACAGTACCTCGAAGAAGGCTGTAATCTTAAATTGGTAGAAATCTATGAATGTTTTTGGGATAAGGAAGTACGTGAAGATCCACAAGCTCGGGACTCTATTAAAAGCCATTGCCAACATATTGTAGGCGGATTAATTCCTAAGGATGCATTCAAGGGAGGACGAACTGAAGTTTTTAAGGCACTGTATGAACAGAGGACAAATTTATAGCATACAAAGGTAACTGCTTCCATTATCCTTATGTAATGAAAAATAGACCTTTGCCCACTGGTAAGCCTAGCATATATCCGAAAAAGCATGTCCTGATCCTAAACAAATTCATGGAGTAGTATTTTGTAAGGTTCTTCCTCCTCAGGATCTCCCTATTTCTTTACTTCCATATAATGTGAACGGACGCCTTGAATTCGGTCTCTGTCGTACTTGTATGGAAGAAGTGAATAACGTGGACTGTGGCCACACTGTGAACGAACGCTGTTTCACCGATACATTTTTCACTCCTGAGTTGCACGAAAATCTGGAGATGGGATATACTGTTCTAGACACCTATGAAATTTATGAGTTCAAAATGAAAGAGGGGTTACTTGAAGATTATGTAAATAACTTCTTACAGATGAAACTGGAAGGTCCTGGTTTTCCATGTGACTGTATTACCGATGAGGACAAACAAAAGTATATTGAGGAGTATGCTGAACATGAAGGCATACAACTCAATCCTAATAACATTGTTAAAAACTCTGGCTTGGGTTATATCGCAAAAGGTTTTTAAATTCTCTGTTCGGGAAGTGCAGACAAAGAACTGATTTAACGCAGACCAGAGTAGTTAAAGATGTTAAATCATTACTGGAAATTCTCCGAACTCCCCACTTTGAGGTGCATAGTGTACTTCTGATCGGAGATTTTTTTTTAATAATAACATATAGGGATTTAGAAAATGCCAATACACCTCTTCCATTCTCAAATGTAATTTTAGCTGCCTTCATTACACCATGGCCTAGATTAAAATTATATAGTTTATTAGAAAAGTAGGTATAGTAAATCTTATTTATTCGGATACAGATTCTGTCTTCCATAAGCAAAAGAAAAATGATCCGGCATTGCTTCCTATTGGGAATATTTTAGGCCAACTAACCATTTATTAAAGAGTGCTGGGAGATACCAATCTTTTTGGTCAGGGACCAAAGAATTTTTCTTATAAGGAAATAAAAAATTCGAGGTATAACTTTAAATATACGACATTTAAAAAGTATTGATTTTGAACATTTTCTAAATTTAGTAAAAATGAAAAAATAGTTTTAAAAAATACTAATGCCATCCATATGAAGCCCGGCTTCAAAATTGTGTTTAGGCTTGAAACTAAAAGACACCAGAATGTACCAGCAAAACGAAAATTTCACAATGAATTCGAAACTCTACATTTTTATATAAAAAACTTGAAGTTAATCATTCCTAGTACATTTGTCCTTTGCTCATGATGGTTCTTCTTCGCTTTCTTCATCCAGCTACTATCTTAATTTTTTGTCCCAGCATGTCTGGGAAAAGTTATTTTGTAAATAAGTCATTATTACAACGTCAAACGATGTTTTCTAATCCGGGTAAGAAAATAGTATGATGCTATGGTGCTGCGATACCTAAATTATCTAGTCAAATTACAAATATTCGATTTCATTTCGGAATTCCCGATATGAATACTTTTAACATTCAAGAAAATTGACTGTTAATTCTCGATGATTTGATGCCAGAAACTAATGGTGACGTGTCAATTTTTTTTGTGCAAAATTCGCTCATCATAAGAATTTAAGTGTAATTTTAATAGGTCAAAATTTATTTCCTTAATGAAAATATGTACGTGACGTCTCTTTAAACGCCCATCCTAGTTTTTAAGAATCCTAGAGATAAGTTACAGATACCAAATTTAGCAAGGCAAGTTATGCCACAGTATAGTAAAGAAGTCAATCAAGTTTTTCAAATGCTACTGCTGAACCTCATTTATATACTTTTTGATTTTACTCAGTTTATACCGGGTGCTCTTGGTCTACGTACAATTATATTCCCGGATGAAAATATGCTCATCTATGCACATGTAAAAGGCATGAATAAGCCAATTCAAGTTAGTTAGCATCAATATGTCAAGCATAAAACATCATCTGAAAGAGCTTCGTGCAATTTGTAAATGTAAAAGTAAAAAACGTAAAACATTAGTTCAATCGTGTTATTCTAACTATTGCTCAGGTATGTAAAAATGTTTTAAATGGTAACTTTAAACACTCGCCTTGTCAGAAGCAAAGATTGCGTTAACATAATAAGACATTATGTTATCTATCTGAAAAAAATAAAAAGGTGGTGCTCTTTAACCTTGATTATTAGCTCCTATTTTAAGTGCAGTAGCTGGAAGTTTATTCGACCGATAAAATGACTTCACAATTTCGAAAATGGTACTCATTCCGGAAAAAAAGTGCACAAATAAATGTGTTCCACTAAGAAGTCTGTGAGGTCTTATGAAACGGATGTTGAAATGGATGAAATTTTATAACGAACTGATATTTCTACAGAAGAAAAATTAAAAATGCATTTGATCGTAATTTATAATACATACTCCTCAATCAGAAAAAGCAGTTGTTTTACCCATTTACAATTCTCAATGAACAAATATGTCATCCATGATTCAATATATTATTAGTTCAGTACGAAAATTATTTGTTAAACTGACGCAATTTTTATTAACCCTCTTGCAGGCTTCCAACAGAATCAGTTGGGATCAGACTGGTGCACTATCTTTAGATAAAAAGTCATTCCCGGTACAAATTTTATTGATCTTATTAATGACGTATTAATAACTCGAAAGTCTTCTAAAATCCAGTTGGCATTCAGAAACTTATAAAGAATTATTACAAAATATTAATATCCCGTTAGAATTAGTTAATTTGCAATACGATGCAGGTGCTGGCTTCATCAATATTATAAAGCCTAGTATAGTAGTAAAGGAGATAAATGTATTACTAGGAAAGCAATAAAGAAAAATACTGTTCGTAAAAGAATCAAGAAACTTTTATCTTCATTGTTTAAAAATTATAAGTAATATAAATTTTATATAATGTCACTTCATAAAATTAATTATGCTTATGCTAATTCAGATTCTTTAGGTAGTATCTCCAAATTAAAAAGAAAACAGGTCTTTCTCAGGAAAAGTAAGAAAATGGTTAGCTTCACAAGAGATATATATATATATATATATATATATATATATACTTTACATGCTCGTACAAGTAAACAATTTCCTCGTAAGCAATAATAAGTTAGTGCGCCTAATGAATTACTACAAATGGATTTAGCAGTTGTGCAAAATATGTCAAAGTATATTGATGGATAGAAATTATTTTTTTGTATTATTGATGCTTTTGGTCGATATTAAATTTGTATTCCTGTTAGAAATAAAAGGGTCCTGCCATTGCAAAAGCAATAAAATCAATTTTCAGTAAGAGAAAATTACCTCTACTTCATTGTTAAACTCATTTTGAAACTTAATTTTATAACCAACATGCAAAACGTGAATTCCAAAAATTACAAGTAAATATTTATAGAGTACATTCTGAAATCAAAGCTGCGTTAATGGAACGTTTTATTGCAACATTAAAGGAAAAAATTATAAATACTTTACTGCTAAAAATACTTATCGTTATACTCATATTTTACAAGATCTTGTAAAAAATTAAAATCATACAAAACATTCCAACATACATTATGCACCTACAGAAATAAAAGATTCTAATGTTATTGAAATTTGGGAAAGATTATATGTGAAAGAAAAGAAAGTTAAGAAAAAATGTAAATTTCAACCTGGAGATTATGTTCATTTAAGTAAATATAAACATAAATTAGGAAAAGGCTATTTACCAAAATGGTCTCACGAATTATTTAAGTGGATCAGTGTATTAAAAGTAATCTAGTTTAGAATTGTGATCCTATTAAAGGTACATTTTATCATCAGGAATTACTATAGTTTTTGTAGGAAAATGGAAAATTTATTTAATTGAAAAGTGTTAAACGTAGAAAGTGTTGGATTTATGGTAAATGATTAGTTTATCCTTCTTCTACGAATAGCTGGTTTCATCGAAAATCTGTTCAGTCGTAAACATGCTGTCTCAGGAATAAGCCGACGACTTTTATGTTACCTAACCATCAAATGTTTCTAATATTTATGAAAATAGGACAAGTTTGTATACTACAAAACTTTATCAGCCAATTCAATTAACAGGAAATTGGGTGGTAGGTTTAAGGGACTTTCTATTCCGTGGAGTTTTTATAATATAAAATGAATAACAACTTACTATTGAATTAGGGAATACATATAATTGAATATAATATAAAATTTCCACCTGGATATTTTGATTCCATTCAATCAGGTTTAGATATTAGTGGTTTAGCTTTAAGTAAAGAATCGGATGAGGAAATTTTTTATGTATTTGATGAAAGTAGCATTCCTAATGAAAATAATTCATGATGTGGAAATGATTAGTGTTGATCGCATGATCAATGATGCTGTAGAAGATCATTATATTATTATTCAGTATGAACAAAGTAGATATAAAGTTTATATTCCACATAAGCGAATTCCTATACATGAATATATTTTCGCAATGACTCCCGGTTTACAAAATATTTTAGGATTCAGTAATAATTCTGAAGTGAGTACACGTATAGTTCACTTTTATCCCGTGAATCCGAAAATGAAACCAAGGTTTCTAAATGTTACAGCACCTTTTCGCATGAATCTTGATTATAAAATTCCTTCAGAAATTAATGTTTCTATTGATATTGTAAAAGTTCAACCTCTTTATGGAAAAGTAATTCGCAAAATTGGAATTCAAGATTATCGTTATGGGAAAATTATATCTTTTAAATTTGAACGTCCGCAATATTCTAAAGTAGAAAATAAATATTTTGATATTCTTGAAGTCGACTTAAAGCATGAGCATGGGGAAATGTTACCATTTCAATTTTGAACGTCGAGCATGACACTGCATTTTAAAAGGAAGTGATTTCTGAAACTACTGGTGACAGTTTTTTTGTTACACTATCTTTTAAGTGATGCATTCAAACTTATTCTAATAATATTCCAACACATTTTTTCAATATTCTTAAAAATGGAATTTATTTAAACAATTGATGGATGGTAGGTTTAAGTGAAAATCACATTACATTATCTTGTGATAATGTAATTAGTGGTCAAAATATAGTATGGTATAATGATGAAAAACAAAATAACACCGGGATATTATTCTACAGTTCAACAATTAGTAGATGAATTGAATAAAATTATTCAAATATAGAATTTGAATATTCAAATATTGTAAATGTAAAAGTTGATGAGAGTATATAATCTTTACGATTATCACCGATATTAGCTTTATAATTGGGATTTGAACTGAATATTAATATTTTAAAGGATAGTTGAACTCCAAAACCACCATTTTTAGCTGTTGGATATCCATATCATCAAGTATACAGATATTATTCAACCTCAGTTTGTAAGTGATACTAAGGTACCTCTTTTACGAATTATAAGTATGATTGCTAGTAATGATGGTAAAGTATAAACGACAACTGTTCAGAATGTACATTATTTTCCATTATCAAAACTATCCTTTGTTACTGTAGAAATAGTACTAAACAACCATGCAGGGCGAAATTTACCATTTGCATTCGGAATATTGACCATAACACTTCACTTTAAGCTCTCACCACCAAAACGAACACTCAATCAGTTTTACATAGAGGTAGAGGTATCCCATACTTTATCAACGAGGACATGGGATTAGAAGCTTATTCCGAGAACTATTTCGATTTGCTATGCCATTGACTAAGCAATCTGCAAAAGCTGTAGGTCTGCAAGCTTTACAAACAGGAATTCAGGTTGCAGGAGATATGCTTGAAAACCGTCATATTAAAGAATCTTTAAAAGCACGGGTTGGCGATGCTGGTTCTTCTTTAAGAAGTAAGGCTGAAAATAAAGTTAATCGTTGCTTACTGGAAGCGGTAAAAGAAAGGCATGTAAACGCAAGGCTCCTGTACGTATTGGACCAAAACCGTTAAAAAGAAGACGTGTATCTAAAATGAAGAAAAGTAGAGATATTTTTAGTTAAACATGTTCTTTCTCACACCTAAAAGTGAAGAATGCGTTACAAATGAATTCGACATAGTTTCTGTCTCTATGACACAAACTGCTATTGAATCATCTCATATGGTAGACTATCGACCAACTTCTTCACTTAATTCTGATGAACCCATAAAATTTCTTTTACCTGGAGATACTGCTGAAAATATTCATCCCGCGCATATTTATCTTTATGTGGTGTAAAGTATTAAAAGGAAATGGAGATAATTTACAAGTAGCAGCAGCAGGACCACCAGCCGTTGTGGCAAATAATGTAGCAGTGGTGAATAATTTCTTACACGCAGTTTTTAGTCAAGTAGATGCTTCTTTAAACGATAAAATTGTTTTATCTTCTAATGGTACATATCCGTTCCGAGCCTATTATGAAACTCAATTATTCCCAAGATGCAGTCAAACCTCATTTAACCTCTGCATTATGGTATAAGGATACAGCGGGGCATTTTAATACTCTCAATGTAAATAATGCTGGTTATTATAAACAAAAATCTGTTATTGCTGTAAACGCTTCCATTAATATGTATGGTCGCCTTCATACCGATATTTCAGAGTTAAATTGAATTTTTCCAAATATAGTTAATCAGCATACAAAATTAAGTCCTAGTAAAATGCATTTTGTTTAATGGCTACTGAAAATTCAATATTCAAAGTTAAACTAGAAGATGTTATTCTTTGTGTTCGTCAAATTAATATTTCTGCAGATTTATCTTTATAATTAAACACTTTTATGACTCATGATACTGCAAAATTACCATTAACTATAGTTGAGACATACTATTCCTACACATCATATAATCTTGGTAATATATTTCTTGGAAATGTACCTAAGGGTCTCGTTATAGGTTTTATTGCAAACACTGCATTCAATGGAAAATACCATGAAAATCCATGCCAATTTGAAACTTTAAAAATTAACAAGCTGCAAGTACAATTTAATTCCCAATTTTTCCCTCCCACTCCGCTTACTCCAGATTGTGCTAATCATCTATACGTTCGAAGTTATCATACCCTGTTCTCTGGAACTGGTATATTTAATGAAAATGTAAGTCAAACGGTCACATATTCTGATTACCCTAATGGATATACTTTTTCTGCTTTTATTCTTTCTCCTACTAATATTTTAGATGATTCTACATGGGATGTTATTAAGGATTCTCCCGTTAATCTCAAAATAAGATTCAGTCAAGGACCAGCACATTCCATTTCATATATAATTTACGCTCAGTTGGATTCGCTTATACAAATCGATAAAGATCGAAATGTATATACCGATCATACCATGTAAAATTTAGTTTAGTTTGAGATCAACCATGAGGACAGTCGTACACTTTTCAGTGTTCGATTATAATAAGAAAAATAATTATATCGTGAAGGAATTAGCTATAGTTCATATTATATACAAATAGTTTTCAATCATGGATATTTAAACCTCCTTTTCCATTATCAAAAATTATTCCAAGTTTAAGCTATGCAAATGATGATTTAAGCCATCATGTATTCGGTTTAGAATGGATAGACGGTGAAGTTCAGTATAGGGAAATTAAAAACATACTTACAAGGTATACCTCGCACAGTGTTAATGTTTACACACACGAAAAACCAAGACAGCTTCCTCTTGAGTCCCCTTTACAAAGAACAGTAAATAATTTAGAAGACATTCAGTGTCCAAAATATAATGCTTTAACATTTCCATCGCAAAGTTGAGCTCATCATCTTCAACAGTTTACAAATTTACGTTGTGCCTTAAAAGAAGCTTCAGTGTATGGAAAATATTTAAGTTATTATCATTTATGTACTTTTATCCTACCTGAAAACAGAACAGTGTATGAACCAACGCCAATTACTGAAAGTGATTGAGATGTGGAATAATCAGCTTTTATCAATTGTGCTTCTGGACTGTACAAGTGCAACAACGCTTGCCGAAATATATTCAGTGGACACTTTACCTAAACGAATTCAATATCCGGCGGCACTGATAGTTAATTTAAGTGCGTCAACTTTACCTGGGACTCACTGGACTGCTATTTATATTGATAAAAACAAACGAGGTGAATACTTTGTCAGTTTCAGCAAAGAACCTACAAAACCAATTGTGAATTTTTTAAAACGAAATTGCAAGGTATCGTGCAATAAAATTCAAATTAAAGATGAAAAATCTATTATCTGTGGTTTGTTCTGTATAATTTTTAATTATTTCAGTGTGCGAGGAAAAATATAATTTCTTTTTTTCATACTAAAAATCTTCAAAAGAATGATAAAATTGTAAAATCACTTGTTAAAGCTATTATAAAACGAAAAGAAACATGTAAATAAAGTTTTAATATAAACTAAAACCAAATCTTTAATTTAATAATTCCTTCAAAGAAAACAAGAAAAGGTATAGAGTATAGAAATAAATTTACTTCCCTAGTTTTAAGAAAAAAGTATTCTACAAAATGAAGGCAGTTTAAGTTTAATTGTATGTATCTTTTCACAATTACCAACATGAGACATTCAGTTTTAAAATTCTTTACCTCATTCACTCTCGGTCACTGTCCGGTTCACCATTAATGTCTTTTTCTATCAGTTTATTTTTCACTTCATCCAGTTTCAGTAACAGTAAATTCCGAAGCAAGTATTCGAATATTTCAACACTATCAAAGTCTGGATGATTTAACAAATACTCATTATAAATGTGATAAAAATTCACAGGATCCATGATCACTTTATATGTTATTCTCGTTTTCTTCATCTGCAGAACGTGGAAGGCGTCGATGCATTAATCGATTACGCACATTATAAAAACATTCGCCACAAATTAAAGGACGTTTTTATAAATTCCCAGTTTTCAATGGCTTCCATTATACATTCATCATTAATATTAAAATTCACAGTTACACGACACTTTTTGCTCTTGCAGAACACTATCACTGCAAATAGAATATTCTTTACTATCCGAAGAAAACTCGACTTCAAGACTTGAGGAAGATCCGGCAAAGAAAGCTGCATTCTCCGGTAAAGGTCCATCGCCTCCATCCACTCTTGAATTTTCGTAATAATGCATGATAATAGACGTGTTCACTACGATAGCTAAAGCACAACTAAGGAAAACAATTTATTTTAAGCTGATGACCTACTTTACGGAATGGCCATCCCACTTTCTATCAAAGTTCTAGAAAGTTAATGTTCTAGCATGTTTCAAGACAAAAATAAAAGGTCAACAATCAATTAAAGAAACTTCTAGCAAACCAAGGTCAACGAACATTCTAAAATGTGAGAAAAAACAAATAGAACTTCCTGGAAGGAGCATGCAAACTGCGCATGCGCAGATCATGACCCCGGGCATGAAAACGTAAGACACAAAGCAGTTCTCCATCAGAGACACTAAACTCCATTCAGTCAATGAGGACTAAAGCTCTTGGAATGACCTACCAGTTTATTTCTACTAACCAACTAAACCTTTAAACCAAGGTTAGTTTTAATATAAATAATTTTTCAGTGACTGATTTGATATCGATCTCTATGTGTGTCTGAACTGAATCATCGAGCTGTACGTAACGATACTTGATTGATCGGTTAGTGTCGAAATATAAACGCCAGAGCAAAGATTTCACTCGATCGTCTACTTCCAGTTTAAACGAATGTGGACTAAATGTTCAGTTCTCAAGTTTTTATGCTTGTTATCGGTGTGCGGCCAGTTTTACATTTATGATTCAGTTCTTTAGTTATACACGTACCAGACTGTGCGTATAATAATTAGTACATGCTGTAAAGTATATTTACGCTTTTCGCAAGAATTAAGACGTTCTATGACTTCATACATTCATTAAATGTTTAATGGCATCGATCAGTTCAGTATTGCTTTTAGGTAGAGAGATCAATGGTCTGAACTATTTTTCTTTAAATATTGAACTTGACCGAAGCTCGTAGCATTACGTGAGAATCTGTGTAGATATCGAAGGTGAAAACAGCTAAATATTCCTTGATTTAGTCGTGTATCGAGAGCGATCCAACATTTGCAAGCGATGACAAAATTATATTCTGTCAAGCTTGTCAAAAACAGGTAAACAAGAGACTTACTGATAGTTGTCGAAAATGTTTAAGGAAAATAGCAAAGGAATTAGACGCAATGCATTTAAATAGTTTGTAATTTTTACGTTTAACCTTCTTTTGCCGTTTCTTGAGTTATATAAAAAAATAATCCCAGCAATGTTGAATATCAACCCTAATAAGTAATTTTGCAAGTATTTAATTTCATTTTATAGCTGAAACAAAATCTCCAACTTTACTATGTTCGGTTCGAGATAAACACTTGAAAATAATACCGCGAGTGACTAATACGATCAACTAGAGAGAGGAAACGAACTGTAAATCTACATTATGTCTGTTTTTACTTGATAGAATGAATGGGCCACATTTCACAATTTTTTTTAAAAAAATGTGCAGTTTCTATATTTATTGATTTCACATGGAATGACCTATAACACTGGTCGACACTGAAAAAATTTTCTCAATGAAACAACGTGTTCCTTGTAGTTTTTGAGTTGCTGAAGACAAATTTGAGGTTAGTTTTTGCCCTGCACCCTCTGGTTTAAAAATGGTATTAACCTTTAATTTCAAGGGAATGGCAGAACTTCGCATTGGCCGCCCTTGTTCCACCATTAATTATTTCAGAATCACAAATGATACCTTGTTGGATATCTTATTAAACACCAATTCCAACGAGATATATTTGAGACCAATTGCGTTCAATTTGTAGAAGAAGAAGAAGAAAAATTAAAGCTTAGCTAAAAACATTTTTTTGAAAAATTACTGTAATTTTGCAACATTTGCGCTACGCGGACATAAACTCGGGAATATACAGCTTAGACATTCATGTATAATATCTAAAAATCAGAGAGATTGCTCGAACACAAGGTGAAAAAAATGGAAAACCGACGTTGTTCTACGAACACCCTGTAGGACGAGTTTCAAAGGAGAAACAGATACATACTGCAATATCATGTAAAAGAACATAGTATATGAAAAACATAGAGTAAGTGGGGGTGAAATGCCCAGTGGGGTAAAATGCCCACCCCCTAAAAACGGAATGATATATGAGGTGGCAACAGTGATAGGATTGAGTGAAGGCGCAACTATCTGGAAGACGAAGGCGACACCAAGAAAGATTGTGTGAAGAAAGTGAAGACATGCAGGTTAATTTAAATGTGCTAAGTACATAATTTTTACTTGTAATGTTTTTTGTACGTTTCAAATTTAAGGAGACAGAATGATTACACTGCTGTATTAGCGAATCCAATGAATGTGCGTTGCAAAAGTAGGGTCCTGTTGTTCTGATGCAATAGCGGGTAGACGCCATGCCATGCAGTGTTGGAAGTTGAATGAACTGAAACTATCGTGTTTAACATCGAGGTGATTTGCCCACTAGGCTCGGAGTTAATGGCCCGTGGGCGTTTTACTCCACGTATTCCCATTCTAGCAAACACGGTAGTACGCTTTAAAGTCTTGTAATTGTCACTGTCTTAGAAGAGGAGGAACATGTAAATTCAGTTCATTTCTTTCAGCGAGTGTAATATTTCTCATTTTTCATATATATATTCTTTAAATTTTCAATTAGTCTAATATTTCCATTATTATTGAGTTGTGAAAAACAAACTTATACACCACCATTAGAATCAAGCTAAACAAGCTTTTCCATTTACTATTTTCAGTTAATATGTATTTTTAGTGATGTCACGAGACGAGACGAGACAGAGAAATTGGCTATAGGAAACGAGACGAGACAGAGCTCTCGTAATGCAAAGTATACATCTTTTCGAGACGAGACAGTCTCTGGACAAGATGTTTTCGAGACGAGAAAGCCTACATCTCGTCTCGTTGACAACACTAGTATTTTTTTATTCTGTATTTTCCAAGCCTCACATTTGTAAGTAATTAGTAAGAACTTCATGCTTTATAGGCTAGTTTTTGTAACTTGTACCGTAATATAATTTATGACTAGCTTCTATCGAAACATCATTTCCATTGCTATGTTGTCCACCTTGTTTAGTATAATGTTGGTGTGCATGAGTATATTACCCCACGACGGTGGGCGTTTAACGCCGATGGTGGGGTACTATGCCCATATCACTCTTACATTACAAACATCAGTGTATCTCCATATCAAGCTTGGCCTCACGAAACCTTTTGTGGCTGCAGTGGACAAGAGTGGAGCAGGTTTTCAGTCAGAAGTGCATAAATTTCCAAATCTCAGCGCAGTAAGGTTGGTGTGTTTCTGAATTCTGAGCTCCCAGATAAAGAGATATGGGACAAGGGCTTCGATAGCTTAGCCATCTCGAACTGCAATGTTGATTGTCATTCAAGAGTTAGTGCTCCGATTTCTTAGGTAACACATGAGAATGTGGGGTTTTCTATCTCAACTTTTTCTTGAAGCTGTGCCTGTTCGCGGGTCAGTGATTTGGTTGGAAATACTTTTGAACCCTCCTTCTTGAGCTTCTGCACGCCAGCAAATGATTTTTACTTTGTTCATTGAGCGTTCTACTTTGTTCATTGTTAGGTCATTGACCATTCTAGATTTCTCGTTGCTGACGTAACCTACGTTTTGTTTATTGTATATTCATGTTTGGGAAATAACTTTATGATGACGTTAACTTACTGTGCTGACGTAACCTATTTTTCTGTCTCACATCCTTGGATGCTTGTTCAAATTCTTTATGTGATGGCGTATTTTATTTTTATTTTTTGTTACATTTACGTGTAATAGAGGGATGAGATTTATTTACAGGAGGGAGCTGTATACTTTCCATACGATCGTGCTGGAGAACCTTGGAAGATACTGTGCCTTAAAAGCAGCTTAGCATAAGTGTGATGCTCGTTATGCTTGGCGCTATGTTCTCTCGCTGAATTTCTGTGCGAATGGGGTAAAATTGGCACTACCTACATATTGACATTCCCAAGATATTAAAAAAAATAAGCTCGAAAATAATTTGGAGAAACTGATATTGTTTCCGACACGTTGCTTATTTCTTCTTTGATGAATTCTGCACACAAAACACATCATCTTTGTTATTGTTCGTGGTTAAGGTGATAATTTCAAGAAGGCTTCGTTAAATTACAAATTTAATCTACCAAAACCTAAGCAGACAAACTAAGGAATATACTTTCATTTTTCTGTAGTTATTTAGCCCTATAATGTATAGTGTTGCCACGGGACGAGACTTCAGTCTGTCTCGTTTCAAAAGGATGTCCTTGTCTCGTCTCGAAAGGTTCTGTCTCGCGTCGTCTTGTCTCGTAAAATATTGCAGCATATGCCAACAAAAGTAAAATGTAGGAGATTGTACCATGCTGATATAAGATTCAAGAAAGTTATTACCCAGTTTACACAAGACAATGATATGCCGCGGTGGCTTAGTCGTAGAGCACTCACCTCTCGAGGGTGTGGTCGTCGGTTCGATCAAGGTTAGTGCCATGTGGCCTTTCTGGTGGACAAACATCGAGTGTGCGTATTTTCTCGAGGTTCTCACGTATCCTCCTACTTTCTTCATTCCACTAATACTCCCTGAGCCAAAATTGCCGAAAGACCTTAAAAGTAGATTCACAAGGCAAGGACAAATCGCTTACAAGATAATATTTCTCTGCTGTTAAGGGCCTAAGGCTCCAAGACTATGAAATGCATTTCTTTCATTCTGAAACCTCGAAATTTGTTTTGCCGGCTCGAATACAAGAACATAAATTACTCATAAGTACGTTGAAGACACTAATGTGAAGTACTGTTTACACAACAAGCAAATTTCGATTTGACTGCATGCCAGAGTACCGCAGCTAGGTGTCACCATCCCCGAGAGTACGGTATACAAGCAACAACAGACTTGGTCTATATAGGTACATACACTTTGATCCCATATATTCGAGTCTAGATTTTACAATGCTAAACCATACTAATCCAAGAACTACTGTATTTTCCATTTTAGCATGTTTACAAGTAGATTGATTGCAATTATTAAAGTTGTTTGTAAGAATCATTAAAAATAATAATTTAGGCATTTCCTGTTCTTTGTATTATTACCCCTATTTGAAATAATAAACACTGGTATAGATTTCCAAGGCAAATATTTTACTCCGAGTTAATAATTTTCTAAACAAATTAAATAACTCTGTTTGCATTTTTCGAGACGAGACGAGACATTTCACGAGACGTATCGTCTAGTCTTGTGGCAAAACTAATAATGTAATTATTGTAGGGTTTTGCTTTAACAAGTAGAAGGATGTTTAGAGACCCTTTAGCATGCATCATTATATAAATTATGCAAAAAATAGTTATTGCTACTAGAGGTGTGCCAATAACTGATATGCCATTTTTCCACAGTGCACATTTATTTTTCATGGATGGTAAATAATTAGTAATTTTTTAAGAATTAAAGATGTCTAACATAATTATTCTAACCTTTAAGACAAAAAGTACGATCGCTAGAATTTTCACGTAGAATGTTGCTTCACTGGAACGAATATTTGGTATGGATTACAACTACTGGCCTCACCAGTGCCAATAACTGGTACACATCTTCAGGTCTCAAAAACGTATGGTGAACGTAAGTGCCAATAACTGGGCATGAAGGGAACTACTGGTTAGAGGGTGCCAACAAATTGGTCATTTTGCTGTTTTGAAGAAGAAAAACTAATTAAAAAATACATGTTCTGCATTTTTATTCTTTTACTGAAAAATAATTTCGGGAAAACTCTAAGAGTTTACTGATAGCCATGAACAGAAAAATAAAACCGCAATAGATCTGCACTTCAAGTTTCAAAACAACAGTGGTCTAAAAGTGCTAATAACTGGTACGTTTACCCTATTTTTTGTTTCTAAAGATTTCTAAATAATTAAATATTTGATTTCTAAGTCCCAAAATAATTGCTTACTGCAAAAAAAATATTTAAAAAATCTTTTAATTTTAACAGACAAATACTTTTTCTTATAATTGCTATAAAATTTTGGTATGCCGTTCAAAACTCCCAGAATAATAATTGTTTATTGCCAAAATGTCTTAAATGTATAATATTCAATTTCTTCACGCCCAACAATTGTAAAGTATTTCTATAAACTTTTGGTATTATGTTAGGGGAGTCCCAAAATAGAAAGAGACATTAGTGGCCGGTTTCACCAACCTTCCTTAAATTTCGCTTAAGGGCGCGTTAGTTAACGCTTACATAAATATTTAAGCGTCCCTTAAGTCTTTTCCATTGCATCAACATTTAACGCTACGATTTAAGGTTCCCTTAACAAACGAGACGTTAAAGCACTGGTATTCCTGAATGTGCAATTTCTCATACATGCTGTTCTATTTTCAAGAATTGCGATTGGTTGATCCGCGAGACTGGCCACAAATAAATGACAATCACAGTGCGTTAAGTATGAAGTAAACAAATTCGGTCCAATTTCCCGCTTGTACAGTATTTGTTGTACTGTATTCAGAGCACCTACAAATGAATGCTTATAATTGAAATTAAATATTGTACCTTAGAACCCATAAATAAATGTTTCTTATCTATCTCGCCTGATTGACGGAAAGTAAGTGTCAGTGTAGGGTGTCTGTACCTGTAATGGACCAGTCGCCAGTGGTTGACCAATAAGGTAAACAAACGGTAATAATATTTATATTTGATACAGCAGTAAACAATATACGTTTTATTTTTCCGTAAGGTTTAATAGTGTAGCCCCCAAACGCTGTGCAATCTGAAAAGGCACTGTCACCCACCCAAATCACTTAAATGTATAAAGTGAATCTTGAGTTACAACTAATACATGATATACGTGCATATGTACTAGAAGCCACAGTACAGTGAAGTAATTAATTATTTTATCCCATCGTTGTTCAAGGAACAATCTATAGTAAATAGAATGAATGATTTACACTGGAACAATCGTCGTTCACAATTGGCTATTTACAACTGGTCACCTACTGGTGCAACTTCACCTTAAGCAATAAATTTTTGTCTTGTCAAATGAAACAAATGCGAGTTTTTTTACTTTTTCTGTACTGTCTCAGGCTTTGTTTCGAAGACCAAATAAGTATTATTATATAAACGCCAGTTCTTGTTTACTCTTGAAATTTTACTTATTTGATCAACCATTGGCACGACCACCTTGTATAGTTTCGACATCGTGCAAATAGAAGCAGATGAAGCTATAAACACATTCCTCGAGTAGATTGATACGGATTGTTTTAATTATTTCGGTTTTTATTCCACAGAGACGATAAAATTACCTTATGCTCATTCTTCTTTATTGTCTGGTAAGTTACAGTGGGTTAGGTTAGGTTATTTTACACAATCCTTTTTTTTTTTTACTGTTTGCAATTAAAGCTACAGTGGCTGTATCGGCTCTGCGGAACTTCACCCATTCTTTCCCTTCGTAACTTACCTACTTACGTAGTTAATTGAGAAATTCTTTACATTAGCTTCTTCTGTTATATGGCGGGTGAATGTACTTCCAGTGTAAATATTTTGGTTGCATCCAATGCAGAAAGTGATACAAAATCAAAAGAATGCAAGGACACTTTTTCACGAGCGCATGTGTGTTGGTGTACCTACATCACTCTTTGATTTTACATCACATTCTTCTGCATTGTACGGAACCGAAAAAATACAAATAACTACATTAGAAATGAGTAGTTGAATGACATATGACAGAAGTAACTTACAGAAAGAATTACAGTTAATTGCAATGTTCTCTTTATTCCGATAAATACAGACTCGTTTTGCTAGATTTGGCTTGTGATCTATTTAAAAATGGATATGAACTACGTTTTGTCGGTAGTTAAGGAGGTTTAGCATTCAAGGGAATAGTAAAGCATCTCAATGATCTATGTACTTCTATGAGCGCATTATGTTTGCAGTTCTTTTGTGCAAGACAAGGTGAAAATGTATATCTGATTACATCCACAATGGATTCACTTTATAAATAGTGTACAAGGGAGCTTTCTACGAAATGTTCTACTTATGGAGTGTTTTCCCTCAACTATTCCCTACGGCTATAGTCAATGTTATGAGTAACTTTGACTAAGATGTAGTTTTAATGTGAAAAGTCATGGTTATATAACTAGTAATAGTCACTACGACCCAAGAGTTCAAAAGAAACAAATGCATTGCCCACCCCTTTCTGAAACAGTTTTGAAAATTGTATATATACACGTGCATTACAGGAAAGTGTTCTACCAAGGAAACTATAGTCTACTGTGTTATTTACACATTATACATTGCACACAAATGTGTTGCCTGTAAAATTGCCCAAAGAATGCATCTTCTTAAGTATTTCTTGTATAAACATTATCGACCATCATATTTACATTGCTAGGTAAGAAAGCAACGTTATTACCGAAAGTACAAGGATACGTATTTAGGAAAATATAAATCATACACTATAATCAGCATAGTTGTCCGCCATATTCCTACGTAATTTAAGGTCGCGTTAAACAGTTGAGGGAGGAAAATCGCGTCCTTAAGTTAAGGGCGAGTTTGAGGAGCTGTTAACCTTGAGGGAGGTTGGTGAAACACTCTGGCGCTGTGAGGAAGCGTTAAATGGACTTAACGCTTCCTTAACATTTAAGGAAGGTCGGTGAAACCGGCCATAAAAGAACTAAAATATAAAACAGCAAACAACATATTTTTAAATACAAATCCGAGCCTTTATTATAATTTTTATATGTATTTTGTAATACAGGTTTTATCAAAGCTCTGCAAACGCTGAACGACGCACCATACGCGATGCAAAATGGCAGCTACAATCAAGTAACTGGTGGGAGGACACAAACTGTAAAGCTAGGTTTCACCTGTACTAATATGATATAATCAATATGCAAATTTTCACAAATTTTAAAAATAGTGTTTGTCGATTTCATATCCAATGATCAGGTATTTTGCCAAACTTCCCAATAAGTGGTATCACCCTTCCAAATCGTCGATGGCGCATAGCAACTTAAAAAAAAAATATGTTAAAAATCAATGGGAAACCTAAAAAAAATCTGCTTACAGCCTCCAACTTTGACTTTATACTTCCCCAAACTGAAAATTCTGGCAGAATCGCTGCGAATGACCCTTATACCTTCCAACTAACGAAGTCTCTAGTTTGATTCCGAATAGTAATACATTGGTTGTAGTTTTTCGGAATTCACTGTAAATTCCGTCTTTATCATTGCATCTAATGGAAGACAATCCAAAACCATCATCGGTTCACTTTTACCGGGGACCTTTGGTTCCGTAATAGAACACACAACCATAATGAATTAGAGTTAAAAGAAAAGGCAAGACAAACGGAGAATGCTAAAACTTTGATTAAAGGACCTGCTGCTTTTGCAGGAACTTTCACAATAAAGATGATGACCTAAATCTCAGTTTAGATGTTGGAAGTTTATCGAACAGTTTCCTGGAAAACATAGCGTTTAATGAGTAAATTCTGTTTGTTTATAGTTTTAATCTAATTTACCTTCTCTTCTGTGTGTAAGAGATAGACAGATAAAGAGAGTAAGTGAGTGAGTAAGTGAGAGAGAGATAGGGAGAGAGAGAGAGAGAGAGACGGAGAGAATTTGGAGCTAAAACATAGCTTCTATACCTTGAAACAAGATGAAAATATAATAAGTGAGGGAAATCAAATCTTCAAGTTGGTAGGAAATTCAAACCTCGCTTAACGCTTGCTTAGTAGAGCATCAGCGCTACAAGCAGAGAACTGGTGTTTAATTTCCTGCTTCAACGATAACATTTTTTTGTGACAAATTTCAACAATGTGTTCGTGATAAGAGCTCCTTTTTATAATCCCAAGAATAGTGAATATTAAACATGCTCTGCTATACGCGAGCAATATGACGTTGAAATTATGGATGAGGTTAAAATACATAATTGAAATACATTTTTATGGCATGATGATAAAACATTAAATGCTTAAGTTTGCAGTATTATTTAAATCAATTGAAGAAACCTGGAAATGGTTGTAAAATTATATTTATATGTGATACTAAAAAGCAAAATTTTCTATCACTTTGTAACAACCGATTTTGATAGTTATTCCCGATTGTTCAGTTTATATTATTATTATGAACAAGAAGAAAGATAATAACTGATGTTGTAGTAAAATGACCGATTAAGAGTTCATTTATTGATGGTTTTGGAATTCACTGTGGCTACAGGGACATCAAGGCGTGACTCCAATATTTTTGGTGCAAAATAATAAAAAAGATAGTTTATAGCACTATGAATATAGATGGATGAATTTAGAACGTAGAATTGCGTTAGTATTGCCGATATATATATGGATAATATATCTACTTGGTCCAGTGATTTGGAAATGCTTGATAAAAATATTCCATTTTTCTTACTTTTACATAATTATCGTTGCTTTGAGATTATGCGAATGCTTTCGAGATCCCTATTGCACCTAGATATTGCTATATGGTCAAAGAGTGTGTGTGTGTGATTGGCTAATGCTGGTTGTTCAAATTTGTTACATTTAAACGTAATGTACCGGTACGTTACAGTTTGAGTATATTTTGCATAGCTGCTGTTGTTTAATTATTCATTTATTTTAGTTGGAATTCATTCGCGTTATTCTGAGTTGCATGTGAACATTGTTACTATTTATTATACTTTTGAAATCTTATTTTTTGTTTAAAATATTAAAAAGACTTGATTCTATCATTTACCTTGTTTTTGCAAATTTGACCTTTAACATTAGCAGCTAGATTTGACTGTATGAAGTTTCGCGTGTATGAATGCGTGAACATTACAGTGCATGGATATAGCATCATAACAGGAATCGCCTTCTTCTTTTAATTATTATTATTATTAAACCGAAAATGCCACTGGTAAAAGACAGCCAACCAATTCGATTAAAATCCCTCAACAAGATTTAGGTTCAACCTCTAAGTGTACAAGGGCTTAAATTGGACAAATTTAGAAAAGGATAATACAAGGTTTAACGAAAACACAATAAGAAAACATAGTGAGTAAGTCCAACGTTAGCATTTTTTATCAGAATGTCAGAGGGCTAAACTTGAAGATAAATTATTTTATCGATCAAGCGAATTGTAAGAATTACGATAGTATAGCAATTACCGAATCCTGGATTATAGATGAAAGGCAGTATTTTACTCAATTATCCAAAATGTATCCAGTAATGCAATTAGGTTTGATAGGGATAGGCCGCTGCAAGGAAAATCTAGAGGTGATGGTTGCTGTATGTTAATAAATAATGAGCTTAATTTTGAACAAATTGAAACACCCTTTGATAATCTAGATATTATTGTGGGATACATTAATGGTACGTGCATTCAACCCTCACTTATTGCGTTACATTACCTATCACAATATATTAAACCTAAATTATTTAAGAATTATTGTGACTGGTTTACGGTAAAATTCATAAATAAAAAGGTTGATATACTTTTTAGGAGACTTTAATGTGCCTGGTATCAACTGAAAAGACGGTAGTATCAATATATACCATTCTGATATCAAGAAAAAGGCAACGGTTCTTCTATAAATTACCACAGCTTAGAATGAATCAGTTAATTGAATCTGATGCTATGGACGACGATACAAGGTTTTTAGATGTATTTCTTACGAATGTGTCCACAGGTAAATGATATACAAGGGCTGATTCTCTGGTCAAAGAGGATAGATCCCCCTTACATATACATGATGAATTCTCACAATGTGGGATTAGAAAATAACAGTAATAAAATTGTGGATAAGAATTTTAAATATTATTTTGATAAATCGGATTTTATTAGTGTAGTACATGACATGAAAAAAAATTGTAAAGAGTTGATAGAGGAAAGTAACAACAATGTACAGTACAAGGGTGTATTAATGAGTTTTATAATACTCCGCAATATATAATTGTTTTGAAAATAATCTTCCCAAAAACTATACTAGCAAGAATGGTAAACCTATGTATAAAGATCCTTGGATGCACAGAGATATAAAGAAACCCATCAATAAATAAAGATATTTTATCAAATATAAGCAAAAGTCAATCCCACTTGGTATAATAAATATGTGATGCTACGAAAACAGGTCCGTTTTAATTATAAATTGGCCCGAACTAGATATTTCACAGGTTTGGAAAATAGTCTGCAGTCCAACTCTGCTGTATTCTGGTCTCAGTTTAATAAGAAAAAGTACAATAAAGGGATAGTAGAGATTAAGGCCAACGGCAATATATTGACTGACACAGAGGCAATAACTGAAGCATTTAAGGATTATTTAGGTAGCAATTTTTCCTCCAATGGAGGTGTATGTAAACAGCAGAATGTAGTGAATATTAATCCAAACCAAATAGAAATCCCTTTTATATCAACTAGTGAGGTAATAGCAGCGATACGAAAACTAAAACCTAGATCTAGTATAGGAGTAGACATGATTCCTAACTATATTATCAAAGCTTGTGGAGATTTTCTATCTCCTCTTCTCTCCCATATATTTGACAACTTATTGAGACAAGGGAGAAACCCTGAAATTTGGAAAAGGGCATTGATAATCCCTATACATAAAGGTCGTCCTAAGAACGAATTAGAAAATTACAGGTCTATTTGTATTCTGAACAGTTTTGCCAGAGTGATCGAAAGCATAATAGCACAGCACCTTCAGTTTCATTTAAGCTCAAAATTCCATGTTAATCAGCATGGATTTATTACGGGTAGATCGGTAGTTTCTAACTTAAGTCAAACTATGTGTGAGATACAAAGGTGTATGAGTAATAAATCACAGTGTGAGGTTGTATACTTTGACCTATCAAAAGCTTCCGATAGTGTAAATCATGCTTTATTGATAGGTAAACCATGTAACTTGGGACTATCTCCTGCCTACATTGCATGGTTCTCCAGTTATTTAAACAACAGAACATTTGAAGTTAAAATTATATATCACAGGAAATTACAATAGGTAACGGCATTCTTCAAGGGTCTCCTCTGGGACCACTTCTATTCAATGCTTTCATAAATGACATCTGTACAAGGGTGATCTTTGTGTGAAATTCGATTATAACTTGAAATTCAATAATCATATCGACAAAATAGTAAGAGAAGCTAGGTACCTCATAGGATTTATTTTTCATCAACGGAGTGATCTCAGAAAAGTACAAACTTACATAACACTGTATAAGACACTTATTAGACGCAAGCTTGAATATTGTAGCGGAATATCCGTCTACTAGAGCAGCAACTGACGGTATAGAAGCAGTTCAAAAATTCTTCTTTAGATTATTATGTAATAGAATTGGTCTACCTTGTAACGGTAGCGGCTATCCAAATTTGTGTTCATACTTTAATTTGGAACTTCTAGATGTAAGACGCAATGGACAATTTACATAAGATATGCTATTTAATAGAGTAAAATTCTGCTAATAGCTGTTGTATTCCAGACGTGTAACTTGTGCTACATACACCTTGTTGCTGTTCATAGCACATAAATAAATCAATAAATTAAATTAAATTATTATTATTACCAGTGTCGTCTCTTGGTAGATCCTTATCACTAATGCATCATTTGCCTGTCTTTTATTAAACCATGCCCTCAACTCATTGTTGTCGTAACTATTTGGCTTAATATTCTTGGTCCTTGAAAATTGAGAGATGATGGGTGGGTTGCATACTAAAAGGGGGAAGATAGTCATTGGTCATGACATCAGACATGCATGACGAAATATACCACGAACGTTAATATTACGATAAATAAATAAAATTAACAAGATATTATAAAAACTTATTTTTACGTTTTTTTTTAAAAAAAAAAGACATTTTAAAATAATTGGTATCTTTACATTTCTGCCACTTTTAGGTAATTTTGTATTCCTTATTTTCCACTAAAACAAGCCGCACTTTTTTTTTTTTTTTTTTTGCATCACTATCACCACTTGTGTTGAAATGTTTTCATAAATCTTCTCTGGTGATTTTAACATCGCTTTAATGGAGCAAGATTTTCGCTGATAAGTTTTACTTGGAGACCGAAGAAACATGTTAAGTAGCTACGAGCAGGTAGGTAGGGCTTCAGAAAACAGAAAAATCCTCTTCTCTTCTTCCTTTTTGATGACGTTTTGGATGTTGTTTTGGCTTCTTTTTCTTCCTTCGATTTTCGTGTTTTGTCATCAGAAAACTTGTCTATGCTCTTTTATTTGTTCCCCCTTTTACGTGTATTCAAACAAACCGTTTATCGGTCCTTAACAGGAATTCGATGTTGGCTTGATTACCGAATTACCTTCTGAGCTACATATAGGAATGTCATATATGTAGGTTTTGTCAAAATGAGAAGAAACGAAACAAAACTTATTGTTAGTTCGAAGATTTATTACGTCCTGTTAAAGAACTTCACTGCATTGTCAACATAGCTGCTGGTTCTTTCGTATTCCTCCACTTCCCTTTTCCCACCAACCGAAGACTATTGTCGCCATCATTATCATTAAGCACAAAGGTAGTGGTCAGATCCCCCACCACCACCACTCTTTCTGTTTTTCCTGTTGTTAAATTATGCAAAGGAAGCGAGAATGAGAAATAATTATTTCCAGTTTCTGTACGTTATACGAGGATTGATTATTTTTTCACTTAGTATCGTCAGTTGAACGCAAGCTAATGGCTTAACCGAAAAAAGTAGAGAAAAACTGGTTTCAGATTTTGGAGCTACAACACAGGAAAACATTGTTGAAGTGCAAGATTGAATTTAAATTAATTTATGCACTTTAGGCATCTATGGCTCAGGGTGGAAAAGGGTAAAGGAAAGAATGCGGAAGGAATCGACCAGGGTTTAAGTTGAAGGTACCATCCCTTGTATTTACCTGGTGTGACTGAGCAAAATCACTGGAAAAACCTCAATCAGGACGGTCGGCAGCTGGTATAGAACCTAGGATCTCCTGAATGGAAGACTGAACAGTGACTACCAAGGTAAATTACAATTTCAATTCTTTATTTCTTCTTTCACCTTACTACTTAAAACTAGGCCGTATTTTATGTCTTCATTTACCTAGGTTTCTTAAAGTCATATGGTTATAATAATAGCAACACAAAACAACTAAGTACAGGTAAAATTCCTTTACAACGAACGTCATTACTCGTATAACGAAATTTCTTGCAATTGATGACATTCATAAAGCATGATTTGATATTGCTCGAACGAACGTTCAGCTTATTCTTCTGATCTAACACCGAGAGATTAAGGACAGTTCACCCAAATTGAAAGAATACCTGCTACCGTATAAAAGTAAACCATGGAAAGCAGGTACAATTTAGCTTTATGTTTCACAATATTGTTTCCTTGATTTTATTTTATTGTGCTTCGTAAAACAGTCAAAATGAACTTTGTTTATCTACTAGCTCTGAATTAGCTCCTCTTGTGTTGTTCTGAGGGCGGCCCACTGAATTCAGTTCACGTGAAAATGCATTTTGAATCAATGCCAACCAGATACCTCGCAGACAGTTACTGCTTTCTTCTCTTAAGCAGGTCTTCTACGGAGAGAAGAAAAATGAGAGAGAGAGAAAGAGAGAGAGAGAGAGAGAGAGAGAGCATTTTGCTACCGAAGACGTGACTGCACTTTGAAATCAATACTTAACAGAGATTCAACTTCTGGTTTGTCTTGTTTACCAGTTTCAACAAGCGAGATTTTAAGGAACATGTCGGGCACAAAGGCACAAACTCCAGTGACACATAAACACACAAACACACACACACTTCAGTGCTCAGTAAATTCAATATTGTCACTTACGGGCCTTTGCAGCAACTGAGGAATTCAGAACTACAAATCAATAACTTCACAATGTCCATTGTATAAGGAATACAATGAAAGCGATCCTGGCCTTCGCACAGACCTTCAGGCTACCATTCTAATTGTTTGAGTGGGCGAAACCATGGAAAATCTTAAATTAGAATGATCTACGCCTTGGCTCAAACTAAGGATCACAAACCATTATTATGAGATAGTCACGCTAATGCTGAGCTAAGTGATTTGATCACCATAGCAAGGTAGTTTTCTTCATTTCAGAGGCTTGAGAAACGAAAAATAATAAAAATTATCTTAAGGAAAGGGTTAATTTTCCAAATAGATTAAATTCTATAGTTCAAAAACATTTTACTGTCTTTTCATTTTGAATCAACTGTAGAAAAAGGGTTCTCAATGCGATCTGTATGTATTTTTTGTGTTTGTCCAGCCATAACTTTCGAATGTTTACACCGATTTCGATTCAATTTCTTGTTTTGTATGGGGCGTTGTGGTGATAGTTCCATTATAGTATTTTTGGGAAACATAAAAAAAATATAGACAAATTTATAATTTCAACCTAGTGGGACCTTTTAGTAAAGAGGGTTTCTCGAAGCCCCGAACCTGTTGCACTCAACCGACAAAAATTTGTATATGAACGTAAGTCAGATAGATCTGGTTGGGCAACTCGACTGACCATTTAAGACAATTTCTTTGTCAGTGAGCGTATTTGAAACAAAACAAGCAACTAACAAGCACGTAAAAACAAATTTATTGCACGAGAAAAAAGAAAGCAAAGAAAAAATGAAGCCAAAGGAAAAAAAAAGAAACCAAAGAAAAAAGAAACTAAGAAAAATGAAACAAGACCATCAGGACACTTGGAAAAATAAATAGCCAGCAATTATGATTCATCACAATAGATTTGAGTTTTCGTCTTGAAGTGATGGTGGTGACATCTGCTTTTATGATCCATAAACAAAGAATGCATTTAGAAGAAACATTAAAAACATCAAAAAGGAAAACAATGGAGGAATTTATACGGTTATTATTTTCAGTCTCCTGTCCAGTGGTATTAAAGCAAAATTATCATTACATTACTAGACGTCATCTTCTGCTAATATAACTGACAAAACAATGTTAGGATTATCTTTCAAAGGAAGGAAAACGACGGAGAAATATTTTATGTTGTTGGGAGATAATTTAAGAATCCTGGTAGTTAAGAGTTTGCTTCTAAATTCAAGTTTGCTGTTTCTTCTTATAGTTTTTGTCCATATATTAGTCAGAAATGTTTATCATGCGTGCTTTCTCTCTCTCTCTCTCTCTCTCTCGCTCTCTCCCTCCCTCCCTTTCTCTCTTTACTATTGTATAATTGTAATCGACATATTGAGGACAGATTTCTGGGTGGTCTGCCATCTTTTATACTATGTTTTCTTGTCTTTTTACTATTGTACTTAGCACCTAATTGCTTTCACATACTGTGGAATGCTACTTAGATCCAGTAGCAGTTATTTTTTTTTTAATAAAGTTTCTTGCAATTTATTTAATTTCTTCCATTTTCTTTCTGAAGGAGATACTGATAAAATTGCAGCACGTATTGCCATAATTCCCTCTGCACGTATCTGCAATCAAAATAGGATTTTCATCTGAGATTTTGTATGTTATAAGTATTATTACTATTATTTCTGAAATGGTTTGAGTACTATTTTTTAAAATTTAACGATAGATAATAATCTAGTTCAAAAGTAAAATTTCGTGCCATTTGAAGATCCATTTTCAGTTTTTTAACGACTTCTTAAAACAAAGTAAACGACAATATCATTAAGTAGCATTCCTTTGATTCATCAACATTAAAGCACACTTACTTTTCTCTCTTCGCCTCCCCCCCCCCCTCTTTCTTTCTTCGTCTCTCTGTCTGTATCTCCTTCAATCTTGAAATTCAGCCACGATTGAATGTCTATTAGAAAGGCGAGAAGATACTTGTGTTTCGTCCCACGTGTCAATCGTTTCCTTTCATTTCTCAAACACTACTCATTGGTTGATATGTTTAGTTTCACTTTCAACAAAATTTGTGTGAAGAGTAGTCAAAATCTGATATTAAAAAAAATGGAAGTAAGGTGACTGTAGATAGAAGTAATACATAATTTAGTGAAATGGCTGTGCAGCAGCAGTTTACATATTTCCCAAAAGGGAGATCCTAGTATAAGTTTACCAAGATAAGTGTGGTGTACTAGTAGTATTAGTATTAATATTTAATATAAGCATAATATTCAGATATTACTAATATCGAAATGATGGTCGAAATAAGAAAATTCCAGTTTACTGTATCCAACTTTGCATGATCAAATCTCTGAATATGAGTCAAAGCGTTCATAATATGCGCCATAAAACAAATCACGTAACCTTAGTAAAGAAACTCCAGTATGCTGTACTACTACCAAGATTACTACTGTTAGTTTTATTCATCTAACATAAGCAAACAAACATTCAAAAATATTATATTTCGTGAGGTTAGTTTCAATCGTTAATCAGATTTCTCTTTACACATAGCATGGATTATATTGTTTCATTAGGTTAGATTGCATGTTATTTAGTATGGTTTAGAGTTCACAGATTCCTCATATCTTTTACTATACAATTAACTGTAATAACTAGCTTTATTCAATAGACATGCAGTAAGCAAAGTTTCAAGCATAATAAACACATAGCAGTCTTGTGTTGTTTGTTGAATTTTATCTATTTTTAACATGAAACAATTTAATTAACCTCGACATTTACATGTTTACAGCAAGAGAAATTAATTTCACAACTTTTTGAAAACGTGATAGTGTTTTACTTGGCCCACAAATGCTCTCCACGTTTTTAAAACAATTTGCTTCGAATTCTATGGCAGAGATTTTATTACAATGCAAATTCTATGTAGATTGTACTCATGTACTTCCTATGTTTAATAAATTGTAAAAGCTGAAGTTTAGAACCATTTGACTTTGTAAAACAATTGAAGATCACAGAAAAATAACGTGCTTTGTCCACGTTTACCAAACTGAGATGAGAGTGCCATCTGCTGGCTCTTTGAAGCGTCGTTGTAACTCGCGGGGGCTTGCTGTGCCCCTACTTCTTTTATTTCGGAGTTAGCGTACCCCTACCTTTTTAATACTGGGAACGCTACTCTTAATAAGAGGAACGCGTACCCTTTCTATTAAATGAATGAAAATTATTTTAAATGCACTTGATGTTAATTTTTAAAAAGTCATGCATAAACAAAATTATTTTTTACTTTTCTATCACGAATTGATTAAGAGAAGTATGTCTTTAAGAATTTTTTTAATGGTTTTTTTTTTCGAGTTATTTCTGCGTTCGGATACTTTTTCTTAAGCTAATGATTTGTGACCCAAATAATGTTGTACAGCCAGTCAAACGACAGATCGTTGCAGGTTAGTATTTATTTTAGGGTAAAGAAGTTCCTATTTTAAAAACATGCTTTTAAAATATGTAAATGTATAGTAATATATAAAAGTAACAATAGAATATTGTATTGTCACCCGACTTACGTCACTGTGCAAAATTTCATCATTCTATGGAGTCGGAAAATGAGTTAATGTTGCAAGATTTGATGGAAAGAACAGGATTGTGAGAGAGAGCTGTTAACATCATAAACGTACGAGAATTCCAGCTGATGAGACTACTTGTCGAAATATTGTGGTCCTCTATTCTGGGGTGTCGTGTCTAATATAGCAGACAGTCTTCAAGTAGCTTATAAGGATACCTTATGGAAACAACGGAGAAACAAGAAGAAGCCTACACACCACACATCTACTTCTTAGTACGGCCTCGAATGTTAGTGCAATTGACAATAACTGTAAACGTGTTGCAGTTATGAAGGAAATTAGGGTAGGTTTTGAACTCGGCGGGTTGTTCCAAAAGAAAGGATTACGTGCCCTGTAACACCATAACAAACACATTCGTCAATATGGAGAACAGCTGTGAACCACGGAAACCACAATCGCCATCATACAACATGTTTCCCATGGACGCCGTTCTCACTGAAACACTTCCGCAAACGTCGTGCGGACCTACGAAGCACGTCAGGTGATAATTGCGCACATGCACAATGCAGATATCTCACTGTCAGTGATTCCCCTGTTCAGGTAGGGAACACTATCAAGTTACAATGGTATACATTAGCCTTCAAGTAGCGTCACAAAAAATATCCAAAGGAGATCAATTAGGGAATCGTGGTGGCCACTCAATTGGGCCACGCCTACCAATTCATCTACCTATTAACCACCTGGTAACATAATCACCATGTCCGTGTCATATAACGCTTCACAAATCATTGTTTATCACTTACGTAAAGGAACACGAAACATATGCAAATGGTGCGGGGAGGTTGGTGAACTGTCGGGTCGAAATCCAGATAACAACTGCGCCAAATAATAGGACATAGTATCCTTTCTTTGCAGCTAAAATATTAGCTGCAACCTCATCAGGTTGTAAACAAATCGAAATGCAATGTGTGACAAATTTAACTGGAAAATGTGTATTTTATGGGAAATATAATTAGAAAATGTGGATGTGTGGAAGTTACGTTAGTGTAAATCACCAAAATAGTGATCAAGGCATAAAACCAAATAACAAAAGGCACAGTGGATAAATGCGGCACAGCCACATGAACGTTTTGAACACAGTTCATTATCAACACGAATAAGAAATTGTTCAGGGGAGTGAAACACAGTGACATCAACAGGAAAGCCTGATTTTTTTCAAGCATATCGAACCAATCGTTTGAATAGTAGTGCTCTTAATTGATTATGGATTAGCGCATGCATTTTTATAATTGTTCCTCATGCTGCCCATGATGTATCTGTGCTCCCAATCTGCATGAACTCTGGACAACACATCAGACTGGATAGAGGCCATGGCTTCAAGGATTCTGCTCGTACGATGCTCAATCGCCCTTATCAGTTCTCTTGACTGATTAAAGTATCTCCTTCACGTGAACCCTTCGATAAAAATCTCCAGGCGTCAGATCAGGCGATCGTGGTGGCCACTCGACAGATCATCTGCGTCCAGTCCATTTCCCGGGAAATTATTGATCCAGGTAAAAGACCGCACACATGTTCCATAATGAGGCGGAGCTCCATCCTGTTGGAAGCATTTGGGAAAACTACCGTCCTCTGATAACAGGGATGGAAGCACATCCGCCTGCAATAATTTGACATAACCGTATCTGCTGTTCGAATCATCTCAATGAAGAAGAGTCCCACAATTCGCGTTCTCAAAATCCCATAGCATACCATTATCTTCTGTGAACATACCATCGTGATGGGATCAAGCAAATGTGGATTAGCATCAGACCAATATCGATGGTTTTGCTTATTAACTTCGCCGTTCATGTAAACATTGGTTTCGTCCGAAAAACGTGTCTTGTGTGCGAACGTGAGCTTGGGTGTTTCTTAAACTTGCTGATTGGCCCACTCTGCAAATTATAACCGACGATCAGGGTCGTCTTCAGTCAGATGCTGCAATCTTTGTAACTTGTATGAGCGGCGCTTGTTTGTTTTCCCATTGTTCTTATAGAGGTACAACACACGCCACTTTCCATGGATAGATAATGTGAGATTTTCTGGTCTTTTGTTAAAGGACGCCAACACTGCTGTTGTTGCTTCGTTCATAGCCATTTTAGGTCTACCCGTCCAGGGTCTGTCTTCAACAGTTCCTGTATCCCTGATGTATTTGGATAGAAGGGTAGCAACTTTGTTGGGTGAGATATTATTCATTTCAGGATGGCGATGGTTGAAATCATCTGCGATGCCGCACACTTCGTTCACCCGACATCAAAACAATCTCTATGTGTTTAGCTTTCATGAGAACCATCTTCAATTAGTGAACCTGAAACGAACAGTAACGGAAAAACAATTACAAATCTCACAAACCGTTAGAGATAGACAAAAAACAACTCCAGTTATGAATTCCTGAGGAAATTTTAGTGCTAGCTGATATGTCACACACATCCTTCCTATTTGAAATTTTCAAATTGAATCCAAAATGGCGGATTTCAAGATGGCCACCGGCAACGCGGTGTAGGCTTTGCCATTTTCCCCTTCACCTATAACATGATCAGAAACATTTCATTCCTGACTGTCTCGTATTTTTTATTTTATTCGACTGTCCTAACAAGGCTTATGGCTCCACTCTGTACAGTATTTTGCATATTAATTACGAGGCTAGCACAAAGTTGTGGAAGCTAATATTTTAACTGCTGAAGTAAGGACGTTATGTCCTATCATTTGGCATATTCATCATCTCGATATCGACTGCACAGTTCACCAACCTCCCTTGTCATTACAACTTACTTGAAAAAGCGAATTATCACTACAAATTGTACTCTTTAGTACAACTCCAAATTGTGCACACAAAACTGTACTTCTAATGTAAGTACAAGGAAAATAAGTAAAGGAGGAGACCTCCCACATACCCTCAGCTAGCAAGCAGGGGTGAGCTGGCACTCTCTTGACCCAACTACAGGTTGAGAGGTGACTGGAAAGATTTTTTAAAAAATACTCAGCAAGCTGTTATACAATAAACATCTTGCTGAAGCATTATGTACCACAAAGCAAATACAAAACTGAAACCATAGGTTTAAAACAGAACTTGGTTGACACACCAGCCAGCTCTCAACGATAAAAAATGACCATGTACTCTGTATTACACAGAACTGATACAAAACGAAGGTGTTACTAACAACAGACCTTTTTAGGACCAAAATAATCTGCGAAACTACCACTACGCAATTATTAAAAGAATTATAAGCTATATAATTAAAAAATATTCTAGTAATAAAAGCTAGTGACACAAACTCAGTGAACAACTGACTCAAAGGACAATAAATGCAGGAAACCCTTGCTCACCACAACAAAGAAGAAGGCCATCAGGTCCTTTAACTTGTGATTGGCTAGAAAAGGAAAAGATAACGCTAAAATAAAACATTGTACAAAACCTAATATATTATGACAGTATGACCTGTGTCCTGCCTTCAGATATCTATGCTGAATACCAATCTGCAAACACATATGAGGAATTCCCTGTACAATTCACAACACAAATAAACTAAATGAAGGAGAAACGTATAATTTAAAAAAAACGGGCTGTTTTAAGGGCCAGAAACAACGTATTAGAGACCACATGAACCGGAAACTCACAATGAAGCCCGGTTATGGAAGTAATAATTAATAAACTTGAACAAGGAAACCGGAAAAGACCAAATACCAGAGTAACTCCCCCAGCAGGAGATCAACCAAACAGCTAAGAGGAAAATGAAAGATAATGCAACCAAGAGAATATACCGCAGGTCAAGCAGCCAAGAACCTCTTAATACATGGCTGGGTGACCACTAAAATAAATTGTCACTACATAAAAAGAGAAACTTAGAATACTAAAATAATAGTCCTGAACCAAAGTTGCCTAAAGGCCTTAAATTCCAGATTCTCACTAAAATAACAACCACAGTCACTACCATCAGACTGCTTAAACCATGATACACACAAACCGGAATATCGGAAAGGAAAAAAGAATAGTACCTAATGAAAAATTAAAACCTCAGACTCTGAGAAGACACACATATGGGTCCGTGGCCAATCACATGAGCACAAATAGTCTCACAAGACAAAAGAGGAAAGTTGACCGTGTATACAAGCAAACCGGTAGAACAAATCCAGAATCACAGAACACTGGTACACTTGTAGAACTACAAAACGAAAGATGGGAAACTCCTTCATTACATGTACAAAGAAAGAGAGAATTCAGCAGGCTGGAGTCAACAGGATGGATCGGGCTCCGGGTCTCGCATTACAATGAAACAAACAGAAAAATGGCGATATGAACTGTCGTGATCGTTATTTATTATTTAAGCAAAATCCACTGTACATAAAAAGTCTTGGGTTTATGAGCTTAAGAATTCATAGTGTTTAAAAACTTAAAAATTATGTAATCGTCTGCCATGGAAACGAAAGTCTCTTTGAGAAGTAAAAATATCCATTTGTATACACTGTAAAAAAAATGTAGGCTATTGTTTTTATTCAAAAAAAGGATGACAAAGTATTTTCCAAGCCGCATGGCATTAGATATTTAAGATCTGTAAAATTGCCGAGCAAATTGCAAAGCAGTGTAATCAAAGTGTAACAGTGATCTAACGCTGCCAAAGTTACCCCAATCTGCGGTACTTAGTTTTCTCTGTTCGTATTTATCTATTAACTGAATGGTTTGTATACTTCATCAGAAAGTTTGTAACTATCTGTATTTTGGAAAGAGCAACACTGTTAAAGCAGTAAACGACTGCTGATGTTTTTGTTTGTTTATCACGGGAAAGAGAATATCCTGTTAGTTTGTAATCCCGCATTTAAATCCTGTAAAGTTATGTAATACGGGCGAATATCTAGCCTTTATTTTCATTGCCGCCATTAGATGCAAGCGTACCCTTACCTTTTCTGAACCACTTCGAGCACTGATTATATCGCCATAGACATTACAAAAAATCCATTGTTGAAAGCTTGTGTGTTTGAACACTATACACTTCCACACTCCGTGACGGGTTCGAACAAAATTTGGCACTCATGTTCCTTAGGGCTTAAAAAGATCAACTACGGAATTAAAAGGTTGCCATCCCCCTAAGGGGGTGAAATGGGTAGGGGGTTGCAACTCGGAAAACGCTTGAGCTAGAAACTTAATATTTAACATGAAAATATCAATTCAATATATCGTTTCAATTCAAAGGGGAAAACCTTTTAAGTGTTCCTTAGGACAAAAAATAATAATAATGACAATGTTACGAGTCGTCCCTCCAATATTACAAATCGCATCCCCCTCTAAAGTTTTTAAGTTATTCAACCCGCCCCAACGGGTGGGCAAAATCAGATTGTTCAAAAAAAATATGTGAAAGATGACTTTATTTTCGCTTTGTAGATACGTAATAAAGTATCAATCCAGCCCCATTTGTTAATGCAATCAATAATAACCCCTCTGCTGAACACACCACTCGCGACATGATACGTGCAGTGCAGAACAAGGTTATGCAACCCCGTCATGCATCACCCATACGTTAATGCGTATTTGCTCTTTGACACCGTAATGGACACAGACCACAACACTTCTTTTGTGGTGTCAGATTTCACTTTCAGGCATGTGTGAACTGAATCTACTTCCAGCATACGAAATCTGTTTTGTGTGTTACTAGTTCTGTGAATGTAAACAAAGCTAATAGATTTGATGGACATTTAGAAGTTCAACTTCACACACGCAGATATGTCAGAATCCCAGCATTCTCATTCAATTGAAAATGACAGAATACTGCTTTGGAAATAAGAGCAGTAATCTTAATTCCAAACCAACAATTTTCTTATTTTCAATTAAATGACAGAGAATGCTGACATCTCATTTCTAAGAAAATTGCTTCTCGCTGCACAGATAAGAATTTTTTTTTCAATTTTCAGAAACAGTTTTTTTTCTGTGAATGTAAAATCGATAAGAGTTCTATTTTGATTAAGAAATTCAAGCAAGCGAAACTGCCTCAATGTGTGATTGGACAATTACGTTAGAGATGCTAATAATATGCAGTAGCCCGACTAATTGTACCTCATGTTAGGACAAGATTATAAATTATTTTCAATTGGATTAATACATTTTCTTTTTGTTCACTAGATGGTAGTAAGGTCATATTTCATGCTTTTTTAAATGTTTAAATTTCTTAGCTCCTTCGTACATCAGAATTAAAGAAAGAAAACAATAATAATAAGTGACTGTGTACGAGTTTTAGAGTTCTAATTTAATGTTTAATTTGATTTAATTTCATGTATGGTTTTAACTTAACGATTACTTATTATGTATAGGAACTGCCAATATTTATAATGCTTTTCTTTAAGGACGAAAGTTGTATCCTGTATGGATGTATGCCCCAATATTTTTTAATTCCTTGTTCAACCTGTTTATTTCATGTTTTGTGTATTCAGAAGGTCTTCTATGTATTATTCTGGTGAGGTGTCGCTTGTGACGTATGAAATCTCATAACTAGAGGTAACTTTGAAAAGTATGGCAACTATAACAGAATAGAAACAAACATAGTATCTTCCAGTCCCCTCTACTCTGACTCCCTTGTTTACCCGTAAGTGCTATTGCTCTTATCTTCTTCCATCTTTGTCAAGGATACAAGTTGGTCAATCCCCTCCCCATTTTCCTGCTCCCTCCGTTTTTCTTTACAATTGAAATCTTCTTCATATTTTCTCTCCCATCCTTTTCGTCCTAACTTGTCCCCCTCCTAAAATTGAAAATAACTAACATATATCTAATTATTTAAGTCATAAATTATTATCTTTTAAAAATTCAAATATTCAAATGACACGCAGAAATAGTTTCTCTATGACAAGGGACAAGCTGCATCTCTCTACATGGAAAACTAACTGAGTGATGTAGGAAGTATTATTTTTAACATGGGGAAGATAGGACTTTCAAGAACCCTAGGAGATAGCCTTAAATAGTTTTAACGCCAATATCGTCCTCTTCAGGCAATTTAAAGTCTATTGCAAATAAGCAACATAGACCCCACCATATAGAAATAGGTTCGTGTCTAATCGAGGGATCGTGGCGACCAATGAATTTCGTTTTGTTTTCCCACTAAACCAGTGAGCGAGTGGTAACGCTCTCTATCTTGTAAAGACAAAGAGTCTCGAGTTCGATACGTTTTGGAGTCACAATTTTTTTGACTTGAAACTGAAGGTCCCTTCCTTAAGACGTCGTTTTCATTCGATGTAAGGCCAAATCAAACTACCATCATTTCATCTTACCATGGACCATCGGGGTATGGAACTGACTCTAGGCAGAACACTTCTCATTATTCTCATCATCATCAACAGCAACAAGGAAATACTTCTTTAGTGGATAATGTTTCAGATACAAATGGAATCTCATTCACGCAGTTATTTTAGAGTACCATCGGATTTCTTTCGTATTTTAGGTGGCCATAATTTTTTATTAAATTTGATGTATAAATAGAGTACCTTTAAAAAGCTTCAGATCTCAACTTATATTCACAGAGGCCTACAGGTAAGGACAAGGAAGTTTGAAGAAAAAAATGATGTAAATAAAACACAGGATCACGAAACACCACTTTCTTTTCGAAGCAATTATACCGGTATTGAGATCGATCCAGCGGCACATCGTGACACGCTTTTCAAGGCGTTTTCCTTGAAAATTGCTACTTCAAATAAAGTATCTTCTGCTGTTCAAATGTTCGTGGCACTGGCAAATGAAACATGCCAGTCATCCCGCAAGAAGCAACGAATGTTATTTTATCTTCAAGTTTATGAAAATATCATATATATATATATGATTTTGAATTTGACATGCCTGAACTAGAGATTAGAAAAATGCCGTCAACCTGTTAGCTAGGCGTAACATCCTAATTAGAAACGTAAAAATATTTGGTGTTTCTTTCTATCAATTGCATTCTTGTTTGTCTAACCTATACCTGTTTTCCACGTCCTAATCAGAGAAAGATACAATTATTTTGCCTTCGACTGTAGGAATACCTATATAGCTTAGAACAGAAAATTATTAAAAAAAAATGGGAAAACTTAACAACTAAAAGAATAGGAAAAAAATAGTACACAGAATAGTTAAAAATCTTATTAACTAAATACTATACTAGCTGGTTGAAATTGGTACGAAATTTATACGGCTTAACAAATATTTGTTAATTATCCTGTGTTGAAGCCATCTATTGGCGAATTTATGAAGTTCTTTTTCTCCATTTCCTTTAATTTTTAATATTTATGAATATTTTTAGAGGAGATGGAAACAGGTTTGTTTCCACCTGTAGCTAATAAAATCCACATGTGACCCAACCAACCTAATTGTCATGCGGATTACGTACCAAGTCAGGCATATTCCGATTATTAACTCTATAATGACTCTATATTACGTATATTGTTTGTGAAGATATATATATATATATATATATATATATATATATATATTTTCTCTACACCGAGAAACTTCTGAAGATGATTCCTCACATCAAAACAAGACGGAAGTTCCTCCCACAAACATTCGAAATCTGCAAAGTTTCGGAGGTACAGGCTGCCGAAAGCGTGGGAAAATTAACTTGAGAGTTCATATTTCTAACACCAGGAATAGTAGAGCTTATGGGGCATGATGCCACCAAAGGCTTTAAACCAGCTCTACTTGAAAATGCATATTTCAGCATTCGGCAATGGGCACTCAAAGGATTCCCCAAAACAAGTAGGGTATTCCGGAATATTTCTGAAGTAGAGGTAAGTCGAAGTTTGGCGTTGCAATTTTAAAATACCCTATAAGAAAAGATCCTACAGCGGGACCTTACCTTCATTTCACCGAAAGCAGCTACTGGGAAACTGATTTCAGATTTCAGCTTCAACTTGAATTATCCCGTCGTTTTAGATATAGCAAGTCTAAAACTGGCACACCTTTTTGATTTGGTTAGCTTTCACCGTATAACAATTCACGCTTAACTTTACTGTACGCACATCCAGTGATTCCGCCGGGTTTTCAGTTTAGGAGGGATGCAAAGTCAAAATTGGGAGGATGTAAGTGAAATTTTCAGGGTTTCTATCGACTTTTTACCGTAAATAGTTTCAAGTTAGGAGTGTGCACTGGAGAATTTTGGGTTGACACCCTCCATAAGGAGAGGTCTGGCAGAATAACTGCGCACTTGTCATCGAATCATCCCTAATTTTCTACAATGAACATATTTGTGATAATCCTCCGTACAATTCAGATGAAAACCTTGTTCATTTTTAAAACTAATTGTCCCATAGCATCATCATCTTGTTTCAATGTTCCTTCATTTTTTCTTTTTGCCTTTTATTTTGTATTGTTGAATATTAAAACAGACCATGACAGTTTATTTTTCAACCTCCATATTGGAAAATAAAGGGTGGAGTCTTCATAAAGGCGGGGAAAATATAAGAACGTAAAAAAAATGAGAAGGATTATTTTCATTTGTGAAGTATTAACTAACACCACTACAGGAAAGCACCAAAAAGAAAAAAAAGGAAAAAGGAAAGACCAGGGATTAAATTTGCTTCTACTTATCTTTGTCCTGAAGTGAAACTGCCATATTTCAAATAGGTTTCTATGCAGATATCTCGAATGAATTTTTCTTACATATTTTACTCGAGTATGACATATTAATGGCCTATTGTTTAAACGTTCTTTTTGTGTATCTGTCTCCCGCTCCCTCCTCACGTGTTGTTTAGTATTAGGCCAACACTCATGTATAGCTTAGTTGGGTTCCGATAAGGTGTGGTCTCGGAGGATGAACTGAACTATTCCATATCAAGATAGAAATTTCCTCTTTAGAGGCGTGTCATTTTTTTCTTTTTCTTCAATTTTTGGAGAGGAAAGAAAAAGATGTCTTCTGTCCTTTTTTTAAAAAAAGAAAGTTCTAATTTAGGTAATCTGTAACGCAGAACAGAAGAAAAGAGCCCCACCCGAGGGGTCACCATCTTCTTTTCTCTTCATTAATTTTGTTTCTGCCATCTTTATACGTTCCGTATCAAGTGTTTCTTGTCGCAGGATTCTAATTGACTATGTGCTGATATCGTATTATGTTTTCTTTAGTTCGTCCTGTTTCCGTTGTCTGTTTGAACAGTTCGTTTACGACTTAAATTCTTCTTCCAAAATTTTTTGTTTGTAACCAGTTTTTAGTTTAACATAAACAACGCATATCTACATTTACATTCCGTGTTGTGCTCACACATTCACCAATAACCTTTAATAGATTGTATTTAAATACTAATTCCTTTACAAAAAGATCTTGTGCGTGAAAACTGATAAAAAAAATTCACAGAAAAAATTACTGCCATAACCGGGGTTCGAACCTAATCACCTAAGAAACGGTTGTTTGTTCGTACCATTAAACTACTACAGGTACGGCCACTTTATGTGAAAATGGAATATTCCTCGCACCTCTGCTTCTACTCCTGGTGCCGAAAATCAAGACGGAGAAATATTTTATCCAGGGATATTTCTGCAGTAGCATGTTATGAAACGATCGAAATACACATAAACTATCTCTGGCTGTAGTTCTTTAGTGATTATAACATCCGACTGGAAACTTGTAGATCTGGGTTCGAGTCTCGGTCACGACAGTGATTAATTTTTCAGTATACTTTTCAAAAATTTGTATTGTTAATATTAGAAAATGATATTACTAGAAATTATTATTGCGAAAGTTCAAACAGAATGTTTGCATGTATTTTTGTATGTATGTAAAACTTATTCTTGAAGACAGACAATAACCAACCACCCATAAAACTAGTCTGAGCAATTCTCTGGAAAAATGTATAGAAAAATTGGTCACTGGCACAACCGGGACTCGAATTCGTATTTCCAAGTTGCCTGTCGGGTATACTAACCGTTAAAATACGACAGTCCTACCCAATTTCTACGTGAGTGTGCAGCGTTTCATAATTTATTTCGTTTAACATTGTAAATGAGCTGTTGAGCCTGTAAGGACTGGACCTACAGTTTGTGGTACAGTGAGCTCCGAGCTACTCCGTTCAATGGGCCCAACGGGACTTGAACCCGTAACCTGTGGAGTGTCTTAACATGTTTCAACATTCCATTTCTTGCCTTGGCGATTGACGTATGTGTTCATGAGTGCAAATAATTTGAAACTAGAACAATGCGAAAGGATTATCAGTACCACTAGTAGTATTTTATGATCTGTCCGTGTATGTGACGAACTTTGCATGGACAAACAACCGAAATCCATATTGAAAATTCAGGTGAGAGCTGGGTTTCTAATAGTGGCAACAAAGTTTGAGTTACTAATGATTTCTGTCTCAAACTTCTTGTTACAAACGGCTTCTGTCCATTTGGATTTAATAAGATGTTAAGTTTAAATTAAAAAAATATTCATGTGCAAACCGGGATTCAAACTCAGGGCCCTGTGAGTTATCCATTAAAGCCTAATGCTTTAGACAATTCGACCACTGGCTAGGATCAATTTCTAAAAGTTGGAATTTTCGTATTGAATGAAATGAAAAAAAATATTACAGATTTTTCAGTATCTACTTTCACTTATTCATAATGTTTTACTTCCAGTTGATAATTACAGTAATACATTCTACAAGGAAATCACCACTGCGGTGCGAAAATCGATAGCAAAGAGATATATTTGAGCTGATTCGGCACGTCACCTACGGCATATTCCTCTCAAAGCGTCAGTAGCCAATCAGAAACAAAAATATACCGCTGTCTACATTAAGGATGTAGAATTACATGTAACACGTTTAGAAGAATCATAGGTAAAATATTTTATAGACAGCAACACATATTCTCACCTTCCTCTTCAGTGCCACCTGGTGTTAGTAAAGACGAACTAGAAATTGAAATAATGGTACTTTTTTAAAAAAAGAAATAAAATATCCTACAGATAGATCGATTTCCATATCAAAATATTGATATTAAAATATTGTGAGGCGGAAAGCGTAGTCGAAAATTTAAGATTAAGAGTTTATATTATTTTAAAATTCCTATTTAAATTAAAAAAAAAATTATCAAATTCAGATTTTTATCTAAAAAAATCGATTTCTTTTAGGTTTCGGTCTCGTGTATTTTGTTGTGATCAACGAGCGATTGACAAAGATTCTTAGATATGAATGACTTCATTTCCAACGACTTTCAAATACACAAAAAAAATCAGTTTTCAACAATTCTTTTTATAGAAAGTCGATTTACAAAGATTTGTTTGAAATTTCCAACGATTTTTCAAAATGAACGGTATGTATTATTGATATAATAATCATTCTTCCGTTCACCTGTGATATCGACGTTTGATATCTAAATTAAAAAATCACATAACACAATGTGTATTCATATGAAACTAGTTATGAACTCTTTTACGACAATGCTTATTCCACGGCACTATGATCCCCTTTTCAATATCTTCACCGTTTCTTGTTATTCCTTCCATGAAATGCGTTTATGAAACATGAAATGATCTATCATGGAAGTGACGAAACCTTTCACTTTGGTTACAGAGAAGCAAGTGCTCTACTTTTCAGTAACAAACGTCTCACACCTCCCCCCCCCCCCCCC
>JAGDQP010005096.1:9829-23700 GCA_022664845.1 Lepisma saccharinum | reverse complement strand
CCCCACCTTTATATTTCATTTTCTTTCTTTTTTAAAAAAAAATCGAAATAAATCCTAGGGATTTGTCCCCTCATTCACCGCTTTGGTCGACCTCGCTCTGTCACTGTTTGTGCCTCCGTATGTATATGGTAATCCTGGGTAAAATTACTTTTGTGGTGGTATTGTTAGATATGAAATTATTGATTTTTTACATTTCTTGTTCCCTTTGGTTATTGCTATCTATCTCTGTAGGACTGGAATCGGAAAAACGAAGCGTGAGATGTCTTTTTCGAAAAATGAGAATTTTGATTGAATACGAATCCGTAGATTTATCATGTGAGCGAATTGTAGACGATACTAAAAATCTCTCTCTACTATTATATCTGATCATATTTCTCCTCTTCATTTCAATTTTCATTCGAACTGTTGATTCACACGTCGTCCGTCCTTTGAAAGAAATAGCATACATGTTTGCTATTCTGATCAAAACAAGTTAATATACATATGAACACGGGGGTAGAGAAGGGACAGGGATAGAGGGGAACAATATGTCTATGCCTTTGAATCAGGGTATGAAATCATCCCTATTGCAGTGGGAGAAAATGTTTATTATAGGGGAAACCGAACGTCTTTAAGATTTTTACGCTTTCTATTGCGTAAAGGGGTAAGGAGAACATAGATACTACGAAAGAGCGAGAAAAGAAAAGAGGAAGTTTTTGAAACGAGGACATGAAGAAGAATGAACAAAAAAACACCTGCGTACAGAAGATAAGAAATGAGGAAATGTTGAAGCGACAAACGAACAATCCTGGAGACCATAAAAAAAAAGAAATTGGTTACAACATTGGCTACGCAGAGATTGTATATTAAGGGACCCAATTGAAGGTATGGTAGATTGTAAAAGAGGAAGAAGACGAATCAAACTCCTTGACAATATTAAGAAATTTGAGATGATAAGGAAACCGCAAGATCAGGATGAATGGAGGGGGTTTAGCTTGTCTTGACTGTATTTTAGATGCAAATCTGGTACAAGATAAATCAACCATATATATGGTATATGTATGGAAAATATGGTTGCCATATCTCGAGATTAGCTTTTCACTCAAAACACCAAGTTTCAAATATCAAGAAGAAAGAATCTACAGATCAAATATTATGGCTTTGAACTGATAGAAATCTAACCATCTGAGTTATGAACGAGGAAGACTTCTGAAGTAACACCAATGCAGAAATAATAAATTAACACTGAAATCTCTAACAATATTATTTTGATGTGGATTTGATGGGAAATCTTTTGGGAATTATTTGCAAACAAACTCATCGAATTACGCCAAAGAGATTTTTCGTGAGGATGAAAGACAAACAGTTTTTGGAAGTGAATTCATATTCAATCTTAACAGAACTTTTGTTATCAAAGATGTGTAGAAGAATTCTTTGGCAAGAAGTAGCAAAGTATGAGTGAGTGAAAAGGGATTGAAGAGGCAAAGGAAGATTATGAGAAAGTGTGTGTGTGTGAGAGAGAGACAGAGAATGAGAAATATACTGCGTAAACTATCTCATTGTTATAAGAATAGAGAAACGGAGTACATAGATGGAAGAGGTCTAGTGCTTGTCTTCCATCTCCCTTTCTGTTATTAAAACGGAATAACGAACCAAGAAGGAGAAGAGAAATCTGTCTCACACTACAGCTTTGTGAGACAGAGAGGAGGAGAGAAGACAAGAGTGTTTGATGATGAAACTGGGAAGGAACAAAAATCTCTAGTCTCATTGTTCCCTCGTTTACCCAAGGAAACTCTTACTGTCTTGGTGCTGGTGTTAAGTAAAGCTACCGTTGAACGTAGAAGTATAATCAGCTTTTTCTTTAGTAGTGCATTTTCTCCCTCCCGTTACACTTTATTTTCTTGTCGATGTTTCGTGTATTCCGTATCGTCCTCATCCGAAGATTTTCCAAGAAAAGAAATGGGGTAAAAAGTTAACACGAAGGATCAATTTTCTTCAAAAAATGCCATTCTCTACGTTTTCCGTGTAGAAGAGAGAAAAGAAACGAATGATACTAATAGAAAGAGATCAGCGACAGAGAGAGAGAAAGACATTGAGAAAACAAGCGATTCAGTAAGGAAGAACTAATATCAAATTTTCTTCCTTAACAAAACATTTTTGAAGCACTCACTCGCTTACTAGTTTCCTCCTTTTTTTCTCTCTCTCTCTTGTTTTGTTTCATCAAGTAAGTTGACTTTATATTTACGTAGACAGAAAACCCTCTTTCTCTCTGTGAGTGTGCTTCTATCTATCCTCTTTCAATTCTCTTAATGGCAAAGAGATGTCTCCTTCAACTGCGTAAGTTGGAGAGGCAGAAATGTTTAATACTTGCAGAATAAAAAAATTAATCCTCGTCTGCTTATTAGGTATTTAATTGAAGCTCTTGACTAAAGCAAATGATTGTTAGTCTCTCTTCCCATCTCTCTCTCTCTCTTTCTCCCCCCCTCTCCCCCCCTCTCTCTCTCTTATGTTCTTCATTTACATCTATTTGCAATTGAGTTTATTTAAAGTTGAAACTTCAATAAAAACTTGTATCAGTTTTTGTCTGTTTTTGAAACAAAAGTCGTAATAACGTTTCTTGCTAAAACAATAAAACACATAAGATGAAAGTTATGTAAATTTCCTGCGAACTTTTTTGAAATATGGTGAAATATCAAGGAAGAAAGAGGGAAATATCAAGGGGAAAAGGAGGAAATATGGGAAAATATCAGGAAAGAGAGAGGGAAATATGAAGGAAGGAATTAGGAGATATAAAGGAAGAAAGAGGGAAAATGGGGAAATATAAAGCAAGAAAGAGGGAAATACAAAATAAGAGGGAAATATGAGGAGATATCAAGAAAGAAAGAGGGAAATAGAGGAAATATCAAGGAAGAGAAAGAGAGAGGGAAATATCAAAGATGAAAGAGGGAAATAAAGGGTTTCTAGGGGTAAATATAGGATAAATACATTGTAAGTGTTACTAAAGGTTTAAGCCAAAGGAAATGAATAGAATAATACACAAGTGTACTATAATAAGTTATAAAGAGACTGATAATAAAGCATACATTAAGTTGTAAATATTCTGAACTAAGCATAAATAATGAATGACTTGTATTTTGTAGTGTATATATTCAGTAATAAAGTGGGTCCTTCAGCTTAATAATTGTACTCGTCGACTTGTGATCACGGGGACCTGGGTTCGATTATTCGTGGAATTATAAGTGATTCGAAGATCCACTTAAAACTGTAGATCACGTTATTAGAACGTTGACATAAGTTGCAGCTGATCAAAGGTAATGGTAAACCACCGTAGGTTCAGATTATCCAGAGATCTGCTAGGAAACTAAGTTGCAATAGTTATTTAACACATAATCTTTGACTGAAGAAATTAACTAACGTAAGTACAATTGGAAATTCTGAAAAGTTCGTGATTATAAGTTGATAAGTTGTGAGTAAAAGTTACCAATAACTTGTTTACATTAGTAATCATATATTATTAAAATGAATGCCTTTTTTTTTTTTTTTTGCAAAAGAAGGAATATTTGTCTAAAGTACAGATATGCTGTGATAGTCTTCTTTTTTTTTTAAAAAAAAAAGGTAGAGAGATCGTAGATTTGAACTTGAAATTGTAATAATTTATGATGTATAGAACTTCATTTTAATCTTAAATTTTTATGTCGAAAATAAGTCTATTCAGGAATGATTACAAAATTCTTTAACTTTCTATTCCTATAATAAGTCATATTTACTATTTTTTTTTTTAATTTGTGGATATTTCTGTCCGGAAAGCAAATAAAATTATGATGAAAAGAACAAAATATTTAAAAAATATTCTAAAATTTCCGTAACTAATTTACAAGATTTTTTTTATCTCAAAAGTAGAAGGTAGCCAGTGCCGTAACAAAACTCTTCGGGGCCCCGGTGCAAGAGATTATTTGAGGGCCCCCAATTAGCGAACATATTTTTAATGTAATAGTAAAAGCAGCAAGCACGATATTACGTGCGCACACGCACACACACACACACACACAGAGGGAGGGGAGAGAAATACATTGTTCCTAAGTAATATTTAATAATGGAATAACGTTTGATAGAAAGGGTATTGTCACATATTACAGCGTTTGACAGTGCAAAGAACGGTAAGGGAAATCATGAAATGTCATTTCAATACTTGTCAAAAGACTATTACGGTTTCGTAAAAGAAATAGTTATTAATCACAGACATTTTTTAACAGAAAACGAAAATAAAAGAAATAATTTCGTTGATATTGTACCATCGTTATACAATGTTATTTGCAGAAATGAACATCACGATAAATGAACAGAAAATAAGTGATTATCAGAGATGTTGAAAATATAACACTGCTGAAATAATTTCAAAATAAACCTATAAGTTATGTATTAAAATATTCAAGCATGCAAAGTACAATGCAATACAATAAAAGTATAAAACAAATTCAAAGTCGTTTCAAAAAGATTTTTTTTTCTCCTATCTCTAGCCTCAGCAAAATCTGTAACAATTTTATCTATGAATTACACATGCGGTAAGCACATCAGGAAAATACGTTGAATACCCATTTTCCACTAAGAATGATGCTATTTTAAGAATTGATTGAAGGTTACCTATTTCAGCCCTATGAATACCAGTAGAATATCTGAATATCGTGGAAAATCTGAGCTTATATCACTAGTGTACTTTGTATCAAAGTTATATGCAGATTTCTGAAGTTCTTCCTCAGATGCAGACACAACAATGTTACTGGGTTGAGGAGAAAAAGCTGTTCAACACTTCAGTCATACCTTGGAAAAGGTGTTAAGTTGTGACACAATACAATCCAAAACAGAATAGAATAGAGTATCACGAAATATGTCTCCCGAAACATCTAGTCTACTGTCAGAAGCCAATTCCTCAAAATATTTCTTTTCAAATCTTTTGCGTCTGTCTTGAAACGTCTCTGAAATACCCAATTTCGAGCTCAGGTCTTTTGTGGATTTTACAACCTCATCCAGCGCGGGCCCGAAAAGTTTTAAAAATTCTTGGCCCGAGCCCGACCCGGCCCGAAAAGTTTTAAAAATTCTTGGCCCAAGCCCGGCCCGGCCAGATAAATTTTAAAAAGTTTTGGCTCGAGCCCCAACATATTTGTATCTGGTATAATAATAATAATAATATAATATAATGCGTACAAGCCTATGTGAGTGTTTGAACAATGTGATGCTCTTAGATATGTTAGTCATTTTAATTTCATTCTACAGGATTGCCGTTTCAATTTATTTATAACACAAAGGATCAAAATAATCCTTTCGCTTTGAACAGTAGAATTACTTGTAGTCGCAGGTGTCTTAAATCCAGCAAAGAAGTAGCTAGTCAAAGTATAACTTTTATTTACAAAACAAATTATCAGAAATTTGACCCCACCCGCAAGACCTACATTTGCACGGTATTTAACACCGTATTAGACTGCAACCCTGACTTCACCCACCATTTCTTCCTGCGGGTCGCTAAAGTGCAGAGAAGAACAATGAATGCGGTTTCCTTTCACTTTTATATCAAGACGACAACTCTGACTGTTCACCCCCTGGGATCCAATGTTTGGATTGACCATACTCTGGCAATGACACGGACCATCAGCAGAGGAAGCTTCAATACCCATACTTGCTTTTGTTATTTATTGAGGGTAGGGCATGCAGTCACTCGTGTGACTGCCGACTGCGGTCACCGTCCCGGTGAACAACTAATCCTCTAAAGCGAAAGTGGAGCCGCTAAGCAAAACCAACTGTAAATATTCCATTCTTTGTAATACGTTTCTCTCCACGTGGCGTGCACACAGACTTGAACTTTTGGCTTTATTCTAATTATCGTTTAATGAAAGTCAATAATTATTGAACAGCTTTAAAGAAGTGCAATTAATCGGCCCGAGCCCGGCCCGACCTGACGAAAAAGCAAGCCCGGCCCGGCCTAAAGAAATAACGGAGCTGGCCCGCCCAAGCCCGGCCCGTGCAGGTCTCTAGTACATGGACATTAGGATCTTTTCTCGCGTCAGCACCAATTCAAAAGATGATATCTCCTTCTTTAATGCTTCAAATGGTCTCAATTCACCTGTTTTCTTACTTGTCAGAAAAATCGCGGTAAGGGATTTTAGAACATCAGGAACTCTCTCTTTCATACAGCTAACGGCAGTATGTTTTGTTTCCCATCTAGTTATACATTTTTTAGAGTTTTTTTCTTTGAGACTAGACTACCAAATGGGGATTTTGAAGCCGGACCGACATTATTTTTACTTTCCGACATTACTTGCATTTCGACAATAGCAAGAGGGCCCCCAAAACAGAAAAAAATATATATATTACCAAAATTGCTAGTAATCTAAAATTTTACAATGATTCTCACAATAAGAAACGAATAACAGAATATAAGTATTCAGTACCAAGAAATAAACGAGTTCAGCGGGGCCCCCTAGGTTTGGGGACCACGGTGCGTTGCACTGCTTGCACAGCCCATTGTTACGGCACTGAAAGTAATGTACAAGACCTTCGTCTAGGTACTACTTGGTTGACCAGCCGACATCAATAACTGAAACCATACTAATAGGTAGAATTTAACTCGAAAACCCACTGAAGTTAGACGTTCGGATTGTTGACTTATTACCTAGTGTCATAGACAAACTTGTACCCTTATAAGAACTTGTCTTACATTTTTAATTCAATGGGCCTCGACCGGGTATCATACAGAAACCACACACCCAGAAAGCGAACGTGTTAGCCATTCGAGGAACAGCATATTATAAAAATTGCTTTGGGAACAATAAAACACAGCTTTGTAGAAGAACTAACTGTGTGATGCGTCATGTCATATACGTATATGGAAGAGTGATTATTTCAAATGGAATGGATGGATGAATTGATGGAATGAAGAAAGTGGGAGGAAATGGGAAAACCCCGAGGAAACCCAAGTACACAGTGTTTGTCCACCAGAAAGTCCACATGGAAGGAGCAGGAGATCGAACCGACGATTCCCAGGTACTAGAGATGAGCGCTCTACCATTGATCCATCGTGACACACTGTTTCTTGTTTTGAGATATGGTCTTCAAATCGAAAATATTCTAGTCTTGATCGGGAATTATTTGTTTTTTCGCGTTAAGTTAGTATTAAAAACACAAAACAAGATCATTCTAAAGCATCTGTTTACATACTTTTATCATTGCAATATTTCTACACCATCTTGAACTTCAGTTCTGGTGCGAAGCTATTTCTTTTTGCTATAAAGACAATCACAGAAAGAACTAGCTTGAAACAATGAAGTACATGAAACTGCATAAGGTCAGAGGTCAAAACAGAAACTAACTAACTGTAACGCTGAAAATAACGAGATCAGATTGCACATACACAACATGTTTCAACGTCCCCTATCCTCCCACGGAGATAATTAGATTGTTATAAAAGATGATATATGAAAGAAAAACTGGGGTCTCCCAGCAAACAACAGCTGAGAGCAGATGGCTCTCTGGTTAATCACCCGTTGGACTTTCTTTTTTGTTTCATCTTCATCTCCGTTCGTTTTGGTCGGGGGGCATGAGAAGGTGGAGGAGAGGCGAGGCTAGGAGAGAGGGATACATGGAGAAAGTCCCAACTAGCCACTCGGTAAATGTGAAGGGCGACAAATCAAAAAGAGCCCTTCAAACAGAACAAAAGGAAAGGGTCTGGTGGATAACACCAAATGTTCTATAATTCTTTTGTTTCCTCTGCTGGAAGAGGAACAAAAGCATGGTCTTTTGATTGTTAAAATAGAGCACGAACAGATCTGAACATGTAAGTCAATTCACATTCACTGAAATGCATTCATTCGAAAATCAAATTTGATATATTACATCTTTGATATATGGTTTCATACTTTTTAATATTTCATTCTTGTTAAATTATTTCATTTGTGTGAGTTTTTCTCTTTAACCGTTGTTAAACTAGATAAAATTCAATTCTAGAGTCCTTTTATCAACTGCCAATAACACTTCCAACTATTCATGTTGTACTTGTCCATCTTCCTTGCTTTTTCTATCATAAAAAGATGTTTAATAAATGAATGAATTATCATAACATGTTTTATGTACGTATTTACTTACGGTAATATAAAGAAAAATAAATTGACTATTTCGTATGCCAATTCGCAAATAACATTAAAAATGATTGGTGAATCAATGCTATTTTATCTTCTTAATCATTTCTAAATAAATTCCAACAATAGGACGATCCATTATTTACAAACAATAACGTGTTTAACAATTCATGTTGTACTTTATCGTGTTTAAATTATTGTCAGCAATGTATAACGAAATATTGTTGTGGGTCTTCATAGTCAATAATAATCGCTCTCCTCAGCTACGAGTTATAAAGAAGTAAAGTGAAATATTCTAAACGTTATAATTTATTTATTTGAATCAAGGCTTAGAGAAGCCCTATGATCTGGTGATCTATACGGGTTTTAACTCGTCTCACCCAGACCTTTTGAACAGCACCTCGAACCCCTTCATTAGTCCTAGTAGTCGTTTTGTTGAAAATTGTCCTCCCCCTTTCTCGGGACCACTCCTGTGGTCTTTATTATCTATACGAGTTTGAACTCGCCTCGCTGATATCTTTCAAATTACACATAAGCAATCTCTTCACATCTTCCCAGGGACACATCAACCAAACTTCCTAGCCCTAGTAGTTCCTGAGTTGGATTGTTCCCCTTATAACAGGATTCGGGGCAGCCTCTGTGATCTGGATTATCTATACGGGTTTGAACGCGTCTTGCTGAGTCCTTTTCAATGACACGTCAAACATCTTTAAGCCCTAGTAGTTACTGCGTTGAAAATTGCTCACCCCAGCCCCGTATTACGTACCCGCCGCTGAGATCTAGATGAATGATATGGGTTTGAGCTCACCTCGCCGAGACCTTTCCAACGACCACTCAACCATCTTCTTAGCTCTAGAGTGTTTCCTGATTTGCCGACAGTCAGACGGAAGGACATCGCTGTTCTATAAGGCTTCACAGCACTTTCTTCTGAAGCCTAAAAACAGGCCACACAGCGATAACGCGTGTAAACACATACTCGGCATTTATTTGATATACACTGTTTTGACGCGGGCGCTGCTTTGACAATGACGCTTTTCTGGCACACTCTGTTAGATCAACGGTATTTTATCGCCCGTTCTGTTCTGGCCAGCGCTGTTTTCTCGCATTCTTTTCTGGCAACGCTGTTTTGTCATATAATCTCCCATAATGCCTGGTAGTAGTTAATAATCATTGCGCCCCTAAGTGTTGGCGCTCTGGGCCCGGGCCCAAGGGACCCATTTATAAAAACCCATGTCTGAGTGAGGGCTGAATTTTGACCAAGACTCTTGTGATAACACTATTGCATTCAGATAAAACGTTCATAAGCGATAGTGTTGTTTTTTTAAAAGAGAAGAAACATTTGTTCCTGACGGTACTGTAGTTAATATTAAACCGAAAATGGCTACTTGAGATCCCAGTTGTTTAATTTGAATTTAAAATGTACTTTTTTTTTACTTAAAAAATGTGCTATAGTAAATCACATTTTACTTATTAAAAACATATTTTTTTAATTCTTCGATAATATTCCGTATCAAAGACAAGATATCCAATTCTGGCCCGTTTGGCCTAATCCCCTTTCGCCTAATGATATATTTCCTGTTTTTATCAACGTGTCAATCTTATCTCGGTTTTCGGTCAAACGGGATTTCCCGTTTGACCTAATCCTGTTTCGCCTAATGTTTTCTACAAGGGATTTTCGTAGATGAGCGATATTTTAGAAATTCCCTGCGATAGGAAGCTACGAAGAAAACTGCATTTGGTAACTGAAATATGAAACTACGTGATTTATGAACATTTGTGACTGCTCGATTTCTAGAATACCTGAAAAAATTCACAAAATATAACCTGCATATAATAAGCTGGTATAAATATGGTGTAGGTTTATAATTTCTATTACAGTGTAAAAGATACAAAAAAGAAATGCTATATGGACTAATTGTATTTAACAACTTATAATTTTCAAATTTCAACATGTACCTCTAAAATTCATTGCAAACTACATCATTTAAGATTCTAAACACAAGACATATGCTACAGCATTGACGTACTGTATAAGTTCAATAAGTCCATTTCTCAGTCTGCGTTTTAAAGTTGAAATACGGCCGTCAACTCGCTTGTATTTTAACTTTTGCGGTCTTGGTTGATGTCCAACCTCAAGCAATTTCATCATATTTTCATTTTCTCTTTGCTCTGGTTTCACCACTAACAAAAACCCTTCCGTCGTCAGTATAGTAATGGTTCCATAAAGTACTGTTGAAAATAAGAAGAAGAAGAAAAAAGATAAATTACTACACAGCTAAAATATTAAGGCATACCTGAAAAGAAAACACGTTAGTACTTCAGAATGACTTTCTATGAAATTTCATATTGTCATCTTTCAACCGCAAAACACGTTAGTATTTCTTTCAGTTTCATATTGTCTTCTTTCAATAAGCAAAGCTTTAAAAATGAAAATGAAAATAAAAAATAATAAAGAATAAAAGAGATTAATGTACAACTAAAATAAACAGTACTAAACTTGCGTTACTATCCATAACATTGACTGAAATACTAACTTACTAGCAATTCTTAATATTAATTAACTATATATAAATAATATTTAAAAACAACGTATTTTAATCAATTCAAAACTTAATTTGTAAAACTACAGCGGAAATATGCATTGGTCTCGTCAATCCATGTTTCGACCAGATAATCATGGAAAGCCTCTCGGTTCGGTACGTCTGGTGTATTTTCTTGGAGCTCCAGGAAGACATCACCATTATTCTCCAGAGGAACTAAAGGAAGAGCTGCAGCCCGTCGAAGCCACTTCCTAACCTGCTCATCTCTGTACAGAACAGCCAATCCTAATGCTTGAACTTTTCTCCATATGCGTTGGGTATAGTGGAAAAAGCATCCATAGACAGTGACATTTGGGAAAATACGAATTACAGCATTCAGAGCCACTTTTTCAAAATCCAGCACTATTCCCTTCGATTAAACTCAAATCCGTTTTTCGTAGCCTTGTTTTTATTAGTGTCAACATTCTGCAATACACTTCTTCCCTCTTGCTAGGAAGTAGACATAATAAAAGGGGAAGTGGGTGACTGAAATATCGTGCGTGCAATGTGTAAAGTTGAGAAAAGTAACGAGGAACGGCTTTGAAAGTGCCATCCATGAAAATCTTTTCTTTCTTTGAAAGTTTCTTGAGATTATCAAATACACAAAAGCACCTCAATATATTATCGTTTTTAGGTAGATTTCGAAGAAAATATACCTATTGAGATCGGTACGATATGAAAGTGTATATATATATATATATATATTAGCACGCTAGCGGCCATAATTTTGAAGATACTTGAACCAAATTTTTATATGTTGTTTCTAGGCTTAATAGCACGGTTAAGTTCGTTAATGAGCAAAATCGGTCGCCATCTTGGATCCAAAATGGCCGCCGAACCCATTGTTGTATAGAATACACAGCCTAAACCGCTGGGGCTATTGAAATCAAATTTGGCATAAAGGTACAACATCACTTTTTGATTATGAAAATGTTACCTAATGAGTTCAAAGACGCCATCTTGGATCCAAAATGGCGGACCTAAAAATCCATTTTCCACACCGTTTGAGCTAGAGATACGAAATTTGGCATAAAGGTGCATTATGACGAGTAGCTTAGGGAAATATCACAACATTTGGGAAAAGTTGCCATCTTGGATCCAAAATGACCGCCCAAAATCCCATTTTGCACACCGTTTGAGCTGGATAAATGAAATTTTACTTGAAGTTGTACTATCACAAGTAGGTCACGACAAAATAAGAAAACTTTCAAAAAGTCGTCAACTTGGATCCAAAATGGCCGCCCCAAAAACCCAATTTCCAAATCATTGAAGGTAGAGAAACGAAATTTTCAATGAAGGTGTATGACCAAGAGTAGGTTACAATAAATGGGGCAAATCTTCCCTTTGGGGGCACAGTAAACCATGGGAGGGAGATGTACTCCGTGGTGGTGTAGTGCTGCAGGGAGAGTTTGGTTAAGATAAAGGAGGCGTATCCTCTCAAAAGCACTGAAGTTGGGGGGCGAACCCCGGCTCCCAGCGAAACTTCGAAACCTACCTCAGCCTGTAGGCCTACCGAAAGGGATTTTTTAGTAGTGAAACAAGAGCAAAGAGAAAATGAAAATATGATGAAATTGAACTTATACAGTACGTCGATGCTGTAGCATATGTCTTGCGTATCTTAAAAGCTGTATTTTACAATAAATTTTAGAGGTACATGTTGAAATTTGAAAATTATAAGTTGTTAAATACAATGAGTTAGTCCATATAGGTTTTTTTTTTGTATCTTTTATACTGTAATATAAATTACAAACTTACACCATATTTATACCTGCTTATTATATGCAGGTTATATTTTGTGAATTTTTTCAGGTATTCTAGAAATCGAGCAGTCACAAATGTTCATAAATCACGTAGTTTCATATTTCAGTTACCAAATGCAGTTTTCTTCGTAGCTTCCTATCGAAGGGAATTTCTAAAATATCGCTCATCTACGAAAATTCCTTGTAGAAAACATCAGGCGAAACGGGATTAGGCCAAACGGGAAATCCCGTTTGACCGAAGACCGAGATAAGATTGACACGTTGATAAAAGCAGGAAATATAGCATTAGGCGAAAAGGGAATTAGGCTAAATGGGAGGACACCAGATGTCCAAGTGTATCCTAGGAATTATGTTGTACAAATATGATATCGATATATTTTAGCTTGGTTATAAACACTACACTGATATATTAGATAAACGAGGGGGCGAGGGAAAAAATGCAATTCCTACAACCCGCATAGCAAGCAAGCTTATGACAAGCTTTATTTTCAGTTGATTTTCGCTTCTGTACTCATCTAGCAAGCTTGATTCAAGTTTGATTTGTACTAAGTTGATTTGATACCTCAAGTTTGATTCAAGCTGAAAGTAGACAGTTGCGTTGATATATTTGGCAGTTAGTGTCATGGCAGGCCTATTCCACGGCTTTTGTAGGAAATTTGATATGGCAAGCGCGTCATGTGCCAACTAGTAAGTATGATTCAAGCTTTAAACTCGCCATGACAACTTGACAAGCTTGAAGTAAGTTTATACGCTTGACATGGTAAGCTTGTATTACTTTGCACGAGTCAGGGTCGGAATATGATAACGGAAAATGTAGATACATAACCGAACCTGACCTTACATAACCTCTCGTTTATACTTCACGCGTGTTACGTAACAACGCTACGAGATATCCTTAGCGAGCGTAATACCACGGCCTCGCTTCATATTCCGAAACCGAAGCTTTCCTTGTTTGGACATACTTACTCCCGTCTGCGCTTGGGTTTTACTTGGTACGTATGTTCGTTTTTCCACTGCTGGATATCAGTGCATTAGTTGAAATTCTTTTTACGTACATTCTGGAATTTTTCCTGCATTTATTTGCTTATTGGTGTTAAAGATTTTTTAAAAAGAGTGTTTATTAAATTTACAAATAAATTAACTAGTAAAAAGCTAATAAAAAATAGAAATTGAAAACTGATCTTTATAAATTCCCGAAGTACCAAGTTTGCTTTTCATTTAGTGCTGTTAACTATATACATAAAAATTTTGACAATACTGAGGTCCCGAGGTTACAGGATTTTTAATTGGCAACCTGTACAACCTACATTACTGTCACTATGATTTTAAGTAACGTTAGTGTTCCAAAGTTGAAACCATTTTCTTGCTATTTTTTTTAATACACACACACACACACACACACACACACACACACACACACACACACA
>JAGDQP010005095.1:68505-80589 GCA_022664845.1 Lepisma saccharinum | reverse complement strand
ATATATATATATATATATATAGATATATATATATGTATGTATGTGTATATGTTGAGCTCAACTGGGTGTAGAAAATATCACAGGGGAGAAACTCAACGTGAAATTTGCTTCGTTTATTTAATTGTTTGCATCTAATCTTTTGATTAAAAAGCCATTTGAGATAATTCACTCACTTGGACTGTGACTGATACTTCAATCACCATGATATTCAAGAAGCATCAAGAATATATTTTGCTTGTAATGAATCATTTGTCAGTCAGTTTATGTATTCTTCAGAAATCTATAATAAATATATAATCACATCAGTCATCGTCGTGTTCAAGATTGATGATTTTATAATTCCACTCTGCATTAGGGTATCGTTGCTAACTATCGATAATCACATACTTTATTCATGATGAAATAAGGAACCGTCATACGTTCACGATTCGTATATTTGTGCAAAGTTAGTAGGTTCGCTACCAGTTCATCTAATTGTTCTGGGAAAAATAGTTCGATGCTCTTTAAGAAATGGATGTTTTTGCAATTCCAGTAATTTCAAGCGTTAGTATCGTTTCTTTACCTCAATCTTCGTATATCTCCGAATCAGATTCAGCAAATCCAGATCGTCGCTTGTATAAATTATATATCATTTAAATATATTTGTTAATCCTATCCAAATTTTTTGTTGGTAACTGAACTCTCGATATATCCAGCCTTTTCGTCACCTTGTCTTAAAGTACTTCTTTATATTAGCATTAAAGATTCAATTGTCTCTTAGGATGACTGGTAGTCCAAATTCCTAATTTGTTAATTATTCTCCGCTCACATAAGTGGAAACCTGAGCATCCGGTGGCATTCTAATCAAAATCTCAACATCGCAAATTCCATAAAGAAACTTTTTCGCCTCAATTAATTCGTACTAAAAAGTAATAAATAATTTTGTTTATACATGACTAAAAAGAAAAATTCGGCGCGTCATTTCAAGAATTTATAAAGTTACTGTATATGAGAACGCGCCTCATGCTTTTCTTTTTAGTCATGCATAACTATTTTTCTTTTTTTACTTTTTAGTACAAATTAATCAAGAAAGGAATGTCTTTAGAAAGTTTATTATTATTTTCTTAGTTTCGCACGCTGTCACATTGTTAGCAAAATTCCTCAAATATCTACTGACATTCCTGGATCAGACAAAAAAGGATAAGAAATGCATTGTTGCTCACGCTGCATAGAACTTCTGTGGGATATCCAACGGGCGTCCGATCGGGATGATTTTTGGATATACCAGTAGGACCTTCAAGGACGAATCTCTTGCAATATCATGGTTAACGACTCGGCACTTTATGACGTCCCTTTAATGTCACATCGGGATGATTTTCGGATATCCCAGCAGCATATCCAAGGGACGGGTTACGGATCTCCTGAATATCCCGGAATACGATTCGGCAGTTTAGAACGTCCCTGGAACATGCCTCGGACATTTCTGCTATCTGGGGAGTTAAAGAATTGGTACTTCAAAAAGTAATATGGAGCCTAACTTGTCAGACTAGAAAATTAACATTGAGTATTGCCGTTACAAAGCGATGTTGGAGAAAAGTGCAAAACTACAAGCACCTCTAGCGCCTAAACATTGTATTCTCGAAGAAAAATCGTAACTACCTGTCTTGTAGAGAATTTTGTGTAGATCATACTTTGTAATAATATATTTTACTCTAAAATGATTTTCAAACGAGTTATTAAAAAAAAATGTTTCTTTCCTTCATTTTTTTCTTCTTTTTGCCATGTTTCCAATTTGTCAGCGAAAGCAAGGGCGATAGAGGAGTGCGATATTAACACATTGTTAAAGACACTTTTCTGAAGAAAATAGAATTTGTTCTAGCTTTCTACCATTATTTTCCTTATCGACCTCTCTAACGTCTCTTATTGACTGGCCTAATATTCGTCTTACAAATATGTTTAGACAATTAATCTGCAAGGTTCAGTTTTTTTGTTTGCGCCTTCCTAAATATAAATATTTAAATTTAAAAAATCACAACAGTTAATATTTTTGATTGGGTAAGCGTAAAAGTTATACTCGTTTTGATATGCCACATGTTAGCGGAGAAAAGATGGCGCTTCTAGTACGTCAATCGGTAGTTACGGAATATGGGGGCACATTAGAGTAACCACAGGCTAGGCAATGAGTGTGAATGAGCAGACAGGGTCAGCGTATCGTCTCGGTGAAATGAACACCGATAAGGAACCCATAAGACAGTTATGTGTTCGGTAAAGTCAGCTTGCATCCTGCCGCAGCATTCCACAAGTTTCTGGTGAAGATGCAGTTGACGATAGCACATGTCATTCGAAAATTCAGGGACGAAGGTAGAAACTCTCAAGATCAACCGCGGCCTGGACGTCCATCAATGTTTTCTGAAGGGAAACTTGACCAAGCCATACGAAAGAGCTCTAATCCAACCATAGAAGAATTCAGAGACTGTGTAAGAAGGGCATTTCCAAACAAGAGCCCTTTTTGAGTAGAACGCTTTGTTCTGTTCTCCCATCCTTTATCCATATAATCACAAAACTTTATGTGAATATTTTGAAAATTGAGATCAGGAGAAGCCGAATTATGAATGACTACAAGTGGTCATTTTGCACAGAACATTTTTCTGCAACGCTTATCTTCTTTTTGGCATGATCACAGGCAACACAGACCCTGACTTCATTTGCTGAATTTTAAGGTTATTGTACAGCTGTTTTTCACTCAATCAGTGTTTGTTGTTACAGTAATCTTCAAGATCTATGAGTGTTGTTTTTTTCGGGTCTTTTAGTTTCTCAATACATTGAGTGTTGTTGAAGAAACACAAAGGTTTATGAGATAATGTGAATAACGTGTGTGAACAAGAAACGTAGTTAACATCAAGAGAGGTAAAGTTGTTGTACAGTTTTTCGACGGAGGAAGTTCAACTCACAATAAAGAACTGTTCAAACAAGGTAAGACTATTATCATTTCAAGTGATGTCAATAATGATCACGAAAATTGTGCCAATTTTAATTTTAATTTATTTATTACCTTTAGGCATCTATGGCTTAGTCTGTAATAAAGTAAGGAAACGAATGCGGGAAGGGGTCGACTAGGATCCAGATCGAAGTTACCATTCCGGAGATACCTTGTGTGACTGAGAGGAACCCCTGAAAAACATCAGTCAAGATGGTCGGCAAAGACAACGCTCTACCATGAAATGGTGACATTGTAGACTTTTACTTGGGGGTAGCAGAGAGGTTAGCGCGCTTACTTTCTATGCACGTGATGAAGGGTTCAATTTCCGCTGGAGTTCATTGAACAAAGTGGTTCGGAGCCACTTTATCAAAAACTGTAAGGTGGCCCTTAGAAGCTCACCAGTTTGTTTTGAAAGTTAATAAAAATTAATACATTAATACATTTTATTTAGACAGTGATTATCAAGATGCATATACCTACAATACTAAAATAGTTATATTGTATCACTACTACACACATTACTTACATTTGTAGTGCGTTTACGTAAAGCTCTAGTAGTATCCATGAGGCCAAATACAGTAATAGGAGTTTATACTTCATTTTACCATCAAACTTTAAGAACAAAATTATTTCTCTGGTTTTTCTTACATTACTGGTGTTTAATAGTGTTCTCTGCAGAAGGGCACATGCATTGTATTTTATTTTACTACTTTTTTAGTATTGCTTTTTCGTTTGAGTTGCAAACCGTAATTAAAATTGGTACACAAGATAATTATATTCAAAATTGCACAAGTCATGGTTTATTCAAGGTAGTTCATAAAAATTGAAAGGTTTCAATAATTATAACATCTATTTTCCTCAAGTAGGAACTTCGGAGAAGTTTCCTTCTTTCGCCGAACGCTTCAATTAACAGGAACCTTCCAGGTACACAGGGCAGCAGTTGAAAGACAGCTTGGATCGTTGAGTTTCACCACGAAGTTCGATCTTTGCGTTCCGTATCAGCTGTGTGCAACTTAAAGGAGCGAGTTCTTGACACACACTGTCACATGTGATGAGAAGGGTGTTCTGTACCGTAACGTAAAACATTGAAGGACTGTGTGTCGCGTTACTGAACATGTACATCGATGTCCAAACTAGAACTTCATTGCAAGGAGATAATATTAAATGTGTGGTGTCGTGTCGAAGTCATAATTCACCTAACCAAACCAATAATTCCAACTTCTAATCTCAATAGTTGGACAGACTGCGAGCAGCATTGCGATCAAATCTGTTAGGCGTCGTAAATCCCCAACAAGTCATCATCCACCATGATAACGCTAGGCTAGATGCTGCTGTCATCACTTATCATAAATTTGGTTGGAAGGGTTTACCCTTATTCTTCTGACTTGTCCCCTACAAACTGCACCTGAACTCTTTCGCTGAAAAGGAGTTGATGATGTGCAGGCTGTGACTGCCATAGAACAGTTCTTTAACTTCAAACCTCAGTACTTTTATCAGCGGATTCATCTCCTACCAGAAAGATGAAGAGAGGTCATTAACTGTGGTGATGAACACGCAGTCCTAGGGGAGTTCCACTACAGTGACAAACTTCTGGTGGTGATTCCTCACTTCAGAACAAGACCAAAATTCCTTTGACAAATTTTCGAACTATGCGTTTTATTTTAAAATCTTTCGGCATATGGACTCTACTTGAGATATCGACTTATCGCAAACAAATTTTTCTGGTGAAAAACACCCAAATCATGCTCATTTTGACATATCTTTACTTCAGAGAATTTCTGGGAATCTCTTATTTTCTTTGGGAAATCCCTTGCGCGCTCATTACGAAATTTTGAAATATGAATTTTTGGATAATAGGTACATAAGTCTTTGACGGTACCATCAGCTCTACTGTTTATGCTGTTAGAAATATGAAGCTCTAAATTTCATTTTCCAAACTTTAGGCAGCCTGTAGCTCCGAAACTATTTCGAAAATGTCTCACCTTGTTTTAATGTTAGGAATCACCTCTATAAGTTTGTCAGTGTAGTTCATAAACAACCTGTAAAATTGTTGTTTTTTTAACGCATCTTAATAAATTGACAGTAAAAACTGAGAATTTTGCCAAACCAAACAGACTCTATAATATTACGTAAGCATTTCAATTGATGTTTTACTTGTTAACATGAACTCAGAACATCAACATGTTTCATGTAAAAACGTACAATGCCTCTCTGTTTTGTATGAAAGCGTTGAACAACGTGTAATTAACATGGATAACTTTCCTTGGGGCTGTTCTTCACGGACGATGAAACTTCATCAAATCACATGTGTTGTAACAAGGAAATAATATACATAACCGGATAATTTGCTGCTATTACTGAGGATAAAGATCCAAAGAGGAATTGTTAAAATGATATGAAACGAACCTTTGATTTTAAACACAATTTAACTTAATACTCGCGATTATATATGTACACTCAGTCAATGATAAAATGAGCGGTCTCTTTCAAAAGCCTAAATTACAAAATAAAATGTTTTCCTCTGTAAGAAACGTGTTAGGAATAAGCCATTCATCAAAAGATAAGTTCTTGTACAAAACAGATTCAATTTTCTTTATCGTAATATATTTTTTGTTATTTATTATAATTTATATAAAACCCACTTGTTGGTCTCTAAAAGAAACACAGTTCTGATATAAATTATGTGGAACGTCGCAAAACATGTTACACCAGTTTTTACAGCTACTAACTTCTCTGGTGTGAGCCAAAGATACCTAAAAGCAATAAATACATTTTAAGAAAATCTTACTAGCCTCTACTGACAAGCATTCTCTGTTGTTAAATGTATTGAAGAAAGTTATTCGTTCACTATTATTGATCATAAAATAAATTTAATACAGTGATATCAGCACGTTCGTAATCAGTAGGGATGCAGTGTTGATTATTCTCACTTGGAACGTTAAACTCTTTTTTTTTTTTTTTTTTTTTTAATTTACCAAATTGGCAAATTGTAGGATATAGTTTTCATATGTATAGAATCTAGGGAAATAGCATTAAATGGAAGATTAGGTCATCGATGCACGAAACACGGAAAATTAAACAAAAAGGCACTTCATATAATTTTTACTTGTTTACATTTGAACAAGAGTTCAGCTCGAAGCTTGTTCTACCATAGTAATTCGTAGCCGTGGGTTTAGCGTCATGTTTATTCTCTTTTCCCTTCTTTTAGCCCATAATGCTGACAAATTTGGTTCGAACCTAACCCACAGACGCCAATTTTTTAACTACATGATGTCGGTGTTACGTAGACGTATCAGTATTAAATTTTCCTAAAATACGCATAAAGAAGGATATATATATATATATATATATATATATATATATATATATATATATAATTCACAACCATATTCAATACACTACAGGATGAGACCTCTCCCGGAGGGTGGAGTTGGTCTACTACTCCCACGCTGACCAGACGTGTTGGGAGAGGAAAGCCCAAGCTTTCAACTGTGATTCATCACTGTATTTTATTCACAGCAGCTCCCTAATTTTCCTCACGATTCTGTGTCGACAACGAAATTTTGAGCCCCACCGGCAATCAAACCCGGCATCGCTCGCACTGAAGTCGAGCGCGCAACCTACTAGGCTTCAGTGTGAGCTGTCCCGGGTTCGATTCCCGGTGGGGGCTCAAAATTTCGGTGTTGACCCAGCATCGTGAGAGCAAATGGGGAGCTCCTGTGAATTAAAGTCAGTGACGATCACACTTGAGAGCTTCTGATTTCCTCTCCCAGCACGTCTGGTCAGCGTGGGAGCAACATACCACCTCCTCCCTCCGAGAGAGATCTCATCCAGTAGTGAATTGAATATGACTGTGAATTATATATATATATATATATATATATATATATATATATATATATATATGTGTGTGTGTGTGTGTCTGATGCGGAAAATGATAAAGGACCATTTGTCGGAATTTGTCAAATTAGTTATTAACTGTTTTGTATTGGAAATATACTTCTTAACAACTTGCCGCCAAAATTATTAAAAAATATCTTAAAATTTGATTGTAATTTACGAAAAAGAGGGGTTTTTAAAAAAAAGAAATTGAGAGAAAGAGGGACTTGGCTAGGGCGGCGTCCAATTTATTATGGATTTTCACACATTTCTAGGAATATCGTAGTTTCATGTGGTTCCTTCGAAAAAAAATACTCAATAGCCCCTTCAATATATTTCATTGAATTATGAAGAACTTAAGTGAAGACCTTGCAAGCTATTTTCTGTTCAGAAGTAAGGATTATCGTAATGGAAAATTTAATAAGGAAGTTTTGCGCTGTTAAAACTTCCTTGATTTCTGAGAAAAAATACGTCGTGGAGCCTTCAGTTATCTACCTTTTGTAATGCCACGTGTAAGACGCTATTGAGTCATTTTTTCGAAGGATCCACATCAAACCATGATATTCGTAGAAGTGTGTGAAATCATTGTTAAACTGGACGCTTATTTTCCAGGATGCATTAGCCAAGTCTCTCTCCCTCTTGCTCTTTGCTAAACACAAAACTGCATCCTACTTACAAATCCTTCATATTTAAGAAATGAAAACTATACTTAAATATTCTTTGGAATGTTACTTTTTTAAAACACACAAAATAAAAATCAAAAACCCTGATTATATTTTTCGGCTCTCCTGTAAATTGTTGCCTTCCGACAAATTGTCCCTTTTCATTTTCCGCATCTTACACACACATATAAAAAGCACACCCTTCGCTTACATGTCTACCAGTCTAGCTATAAACAGAGGCTTTGAAGCAGTACAGTTGCTTTGCAACTTGCACAATTGAATCGGCAATTTGAAGAAGGCAATAAACGCCAAAAATGTGAAAATCTACTTTATGCCGGATTTGATATCTGGAAGGGATGGCGCATCTATACAATACATAAAGAAAGAAAAAAAAACATTAGTAAAGCCTTCAAAAATAGGTTCGAAAAAGAGATTGGCAAAACTAGCGTAGCAGCTATTTTTCACTGCTACATGGGATAAATTGCTATGACTGCTACAACCGATGAAAAATAGCAGTTACTGACTGAGCTGCTACTTTTCTCCGAAGCTTGTTAATGGTAAAACAGATTGTTTCCTGTTTTCTACACAAACAGAACTGCTGGAAGAACGGAACAAAATGACAGAGACTTGTCTGCAGAGAGGACAACTATTTCGTGTGAATACTACGGAATTAGTAGCGTCTGTTACCCGTGTACGGAATTGATATAAAGAGCTCTCAGAAAGAACTGGGTGCTAGCTGGCTGCGTGGAGCAATGGATAAGGTGTTAGAGTTGTAATGTAGTGGTTCCGGGTTCGATACCAGTTCATCGCATAATTTTATTTTTAAAGTGGTTTATATTTTAAAAAGGTTATTTTGAAATGTTATTGTTTAATTTGTTTTATAACTTTACTTGCATTTAACGTTTCTTGTAATATTTCCCGTTTAGTCTGATTCTGTAGTCCAATTCACATTTAATAAAATGGTGGGTAAGGCATTGAACTTGGGATTCAGTGGTCCCGGGGTCGGTACTCCTTCACCTAAAGTTTTTTTTTTTATTATTTTTAAGAGAAATTCTTTTCATTTTGTAATTTCGAAGGAAAGCTCTGGTCTTGCGATTATACATTTTTCTTCCTTTGAGGCAGTGAAAACAGTACGCACATTAAAAATTCCATAAAATTCACATAGTTTAGGAAAAATGAACCGGCAATTTGAAGAAGTGAACAAACGCTATAAAATCGAAATTAGTTTTTTACTAAAAAACGCACCTAAATTTATATGCGCTTATCATAAGGTATAAGAAAAGAACGATAGCTAGTTATATAATGATTTATCTGGCCTTGGAAATATAAGTCAGTTTGAAGAAGGGAACAAGGCCACTAGCGTCTGAAAACAAAAAGTCCTATTTTCGAATGTCTGAGAAAACACGATTCAGTCGTGTGTGCATTAAAAGAGAACACCATACCGACTTTACCAAACTTCTACGTGGCCTTGGTCACTAATTTTATTAAATTTCCTAATGCGTTTATATAATAATAATAATAAATCATAGCCATATCCAATCCGCTACTGGATGAGGCCTCTCTCCGAAGGGAGGAGTTGGTCTACTGCTAACGCGCTGTCCAGACGGATTGGGAGAGGAGAGCCGAAGCTCTCACTGTGATCGCCACTGTATTTTATGCACAGCAGCTCCCCAATTGTCCTCACGATGCTGGGTCCACACCGGGAATCGAACCCGGGACAGCTCGCGCTGAAGTCGAGCGAGCTACCGACTAGGCTACGCAGGAGCTCAATACGTTTATATATATATATATGAAAAGAGAAACGTTTTTTTTTCTTTAAAAAAGACAAAGAAAATCACACTATGGTTCGATCTTGGGTTCTCTGTATTAGCTTTCCGACATGCTACCAATCCACTAAATTTATAATTGGAAACTGTCTGCTTGTCAGTCTCATTTACGATGAAGGAGTAATGCGCCTGTGCGAGAATGATCCCACCTTAATAGGAGTTCCTTGTATTTGAGACACTACTACAGGGCACTTGTGACTAGCGACAGGAAGAGTGCATTGTGAAAACACAAGTTAATCGTGCGTGCAATAAAAAAATACCGTACCTGACTTATCTAACCTTCACATGCGTTTGTTTAATAATCTTATTAAATTTTCTATTCGTTTATACATATAAAAAAGAGAAACATCATTTTCATTAAGAAAAAAACTACACCACGTTTCGATCCAGGGTTACTTGCATGAGCTTTCGAACATGTTATCAATACGCTAAATTGCCAGCTGGATGCAGTTGTTTGGAAGTACTATTTACTGTTAAGGAGTAATGTGCATGCGCGAGGGCAGCCATTTTGACAACTTCCGGAGCACACTTGGAAACATTTCCGGTACGCCACAGAACTTTCGCCTAAACAGAATTTTTGAGTAAACAGTACTTTTGCGTATGCCAACCGCTAACAGGGGGCTGTGCCCCCCCCCCCCCGCGCCTGACGCCGCCCAGCTCTCTTCGGACGCACCCTGACCCTCCCCCCTTGCACAGCCCTGTTTGGTTTATATACATCCTAGTTTTTAGTGGCATATTTTAAAATTGTAAATCGTAACTTTTATTAAATTTCCTTTTGTGTATTTACATAAAAAAATAAAAAAAATAGTTTTCTTTTAAACAAAATATGTAAAGAGTCAACGCCAGGGTTTGAACCATAGACCTTCAGATCGCTTTCCTACGTCTTAACCACAAGACCAAACTGCAGCTGCCGGGTTGAGCACTTCTCGCTGTTACTTATCGTTCAGGATAAGCGAGAGTGGGCTATAACTATGAGAAGTTTTTCACTTGGCTGCCCAGCCCTGTGAGAAGAGCTAAAAAAAAATCTTGCCTTCCTGTCGCAAGTTATACTAATTCAGAATGAAACAACTATACGCTTCCCCCTACACACCGCTTTATACTTTCCTGATTTAATTGTGTTTTGATATACTGTTTCTTCTCCACCAGTAAATCCAAGCTCCGATAATTACATAGAATAGTTTTACAACATTTTTGGTAGGAACTAAACTACATTTGTCCGTATCTCTACTGCACACGTAACAGGATACAGGTAAGTAGGTTAATCTAAAATATTGTTTTAAACTTCTTTTTCACAGACGGGAATAACTAACTCGCATTTAGATACGTTTTCATACACTGATACTTTTAACTGCTATTGTTAACAGATGTTTACATATAGCAACTATTGCTATCAATGTTACGGAATAAAAAGCAGTTTTGCACATTTGTAGGGCGAAATTCCTGTCAGTGGGTAGACGGGAAAAAAAAAATATTACATAGGCCCCCTACTTGTAACTTTCGAGTTCATTGTACATACATTTCTTGTCAATAACATTCATTTGAAGGTTTCTATTGCGTTTATCTTCATTTTCTGGTCGAATTTTCCATTCTTACGTCTCAGCACTTCAAAATGTGCAGACGTTTTTCCATAAGTTTGAAGAAGGAAACAAATCCACCAACATTTTTTTAACTCTGCAGGAAAAAATACAATACTTGTAAACTGTCTGAGCAGTACGAACGTATCAGAAGACCGTTTTGAATATTCACTAGTAATATTGTTTCCTTTCAATCAATAATAAACATATTATACAGTTTTTTTAATTTCCCACAAAACAGCTTTTTGGATTTGTTTCCTTCTTCAAACGTACGATTCAATTGTATTCACAAAAAAATCTGCACTATATTCATAGTTGCGTTTAAGAATGTTCTCTATTTTACCTTCAGAAATTGGAAGAAAATATACGTAAGAAACTATAAAGTTGCTGAAGTAATTTTTTTCAACATTTGAAAACTGGGCTTCGTTTTTCTCTTAAAATGTATTTCCCAGAGCAAAAGTTAAAAGTTCTATGATACGAATATTTACGTGTTTTTAACTACTTTGTTTCTCATTCTCCGCATGTGTTTAAAATGAGCCCCTCGCAATAAGAACATTCTTGAATTATTGAATTTTAATTCCTAATATTCCGGAAGTATTCCTAGGTAATTAGAAATATACCGGGACTTTTTCCAGGATTAGAATGCTTGGTATCATGAAAAACTACAGGGAATATTTCTAATATATTCCCATAAAATAAAAATAAACTTGAACATTAGAGAAATGTGCACAATGCAGTGCAAAATCTTGTCTTTTAACGCTATAAGGATAAAAAGTAATAGTTGTAGTAATAATCAAAACAGTAGACCTACCCAGTACATCCACATAATTAGTGTTTATGAATGAGGGAGTACATAGAGATATTTCACAAGGTAAGAATTTTGTTGTCAAGGAATCAAATGGTTTAATAGGGCAAGTATAGATATCACCCCTAAGTTTTATTCACCAATTGTAAACATAGCGTAAATAAGTGTATTGGGTACTGTTTTGAATGTGATTTACTTAACGGACACGGCTTACGTCATTTGAAAGGATGCCGCCTTAACTTTGAACGCTTTAATTCCGAAATCAGATATCGAAATGTCTTCAAAGGAACTTCTTACTTGTTTTCTATGTGAATAATCACTTCCGTTTGTCCTATTATTTCAGTAACGCACTATATATATATATATATATATATATATA
>JAGDQP010005095.1:46411-68405 GCA_022664845.1 Lepisma saccharinum | reverse complement strand
TATCTGTATCAACTAATTATATATATGTAAATGGATGGATATGTGTGTGTGTGTCTCTCTCTGTCTGTCTGCCTGCCTGTATACATGTTACAGCATAACTCTGGAACGCCTGGAGCAATCTCAAGCAAACTTGGTACACATATTACTTATAGCCTGGAAAGAAATATTGTGAGGGTAGGACACCCTATCACCTAGATGACATGTAAAATTTGTTAATGTATCGTGATTGCCAGATTGCAGGGGGAAAAGAGTGCGAGAAAACTTTGGATGCCGTCCCAAAGAGTGGGAAATCAGCTGGTTTTATATAAGAATGAAATCCACTCATATTTATGTCAAACATGTCTCAGAACATAATTTGAGAATTCAGTTATATAATGATCACATTCTGATAATAGGACATGCATTTAAAGCTTTGGTTCTCTGAGTCGGGTGGTGCTGTATTGCATTACACGATCTACTTACTTTCTGCTGTGTCTGCAACACTATTTATGATAATAAGCTTTCCGAGTGAATTCGATTAAACCTATTGAATAACTTATGTAGAAAAAATAAAATAAATCCAATCAAGAAGATAAAATTTGATGATTTTCGGTCATGAAGAAGACAGAACCGAAACATGATATGCATTTGAAAACTACGGGATATAATCCGATTGTGCTTCCGAGTCTCAATCACATCGGATAATTTGCTGGTAATACACCGCTTAGGAGGAAAGAGAACGAGGAAACAACTTTTAACAGTTAGTAGATTTCTCAAATATGAAGTTAAAGAAGAAGCCAAACGAAATAGAAAACTTTTACAAGATTGGCAAATTTTCTTTGAGAAAGCCTTTTGTGAAAAAGAAAGAAGAGAGGCAAAAATTAAAGCAATATATGGCTGACGTAACAGAAAATGGACACAACACCTACTTGTGACCTATTCACCTTGTAGTTGATCGGAGAAAATACAGTTGACTTTTGTGTTGAAGTGGTCCCAGTGAAGGAAATGCGCCTCAACCCCGACGGTCCAATTTTTGCCGCCATTGGCCCGGCGTCGGGGGTGTGACAGTCAGGAAAAAGTGGAATTTAAAGGCGGTCCACCAGCGGCCCGACGCCAAACGGGCGCGTTAGGCAAAAAAATCCTGTTGTCAAAGTGACCTAAAGGACGAACCTAGGAGTGATCTAACTAGCTTAAACTAATCCTTGCAGTGTACCAATCACGTCAGTACATTCTGTGAAATGGTTGGCAAAAGAGTGGGAAAGTATTTTTTGCCTCCATTGTCCCTACTATGGGGTTGGGATTTGGTCGGGACTGAGGAAAATACCGACCATGTCCTAACAAGGAGGGAATATGACGGCCAGAATAGTCGAGAAGAAAGCGCACCACCAACTATCTGAGACAGTAAGCAGAAAACAATTGCAATTAAAATCAGTGATATTCACAATATATCTACAATAGTCATTCATTTCTTCATCATAGAGATTAAAAAATCAATTACAAATGTCAGTTAGGATCGTCGGGCTTCACTCGGCACTTGTTTTAAGCCCGACTCTACACCGACGGTTGAAATGTGGGCGGCAGCATTTGTATGGGCCGAATTCTTGCCGAGGGCTGTAACGCTCTAATATTAATATATTCTTATTACATTAAAACATATTTTTCTCTTATTTCATTCATCTTTCTACAGAAATCTGTAGTGAAAAATATAAAAAACTACAAAGCAAGCAAATACAATGAAATTAACTACATTTTTCATGTTCTCGTTTGCATGTTGAAAACATTGAATTTTAAATTATATTTCAATGAACATTTAATTTCGTTAATACGGCGTTAATCTATGACATAGATTTCCCTTTATGTGCGTTTTCTACGGCTACATATTACACTTATTGAGAACTATAAATTTAATAGTGCAGCGATGATCAAGGTGTTAAAGAAGAAAAACCGCACATAAGAATAAAAAAGGAAAGTATTCTTTATTTTTATTCGTAGATGATGGTAAACAACGCGTAGCAACTCTATTCTATACTGTGTATTACAACAGATACTGTAAAAGAGCAGCAATCTCACAACCTGGATTCATGGATGAGTGGATAAGACGACGAGCTATGAACAAGAGGTTCATATGTTCGAACCCCACAGCAGCCACTGGGATTATTAACTATCAGAAAATTAACACCGTAAATCCTGATAAGAGTAACGGATAAAACGAAAATAACTGTGTGTATACCAATAGACAGTATTCATGTTTTGTTTCAGACAACTAAACACTTTTCTTATAGCCATATGCTAGCCGTCTTAGCTGGGCCGAAGGCGGCAAACGCCTGGTGCCCGACTGTGTCTGTCGGGAAACAGTCGGGATTTGGGCGTTAAATGGTCGAGACGACGCCGGCCAAAATGAGCGTTTTTCTGGAAGGTTTTTGCTGCCTTTGGAGTTGTCGGCCCGACGATCGGGAACCGAGTGCGGCCCGACCCTGACCGGCGTCGGCCCAGCGGAGGACCGACCCTGTTTTCTCCATTGGGGCAGTACATCAAGTTGACACAGTATGACAATTGGGAAACAGTCCCCCAGCCGAGAAAATTAACCCCCGATCCAGAAAGTTACGGCAGAAGTGCATGAACCTTACGTCACTCATTCCGATATAAACAATCGAGTCCATTCCCCCCCCCCCTTTCACTTATATGTTTTGTTAACATAAAACTAAGAGATTTACTTTCAATTTTATAGAACAGAATACCTCCTAAAAACTTAATAAAGTTGAATTCACGTAGTTTCTTTACCTCGGGAATACTGTTACTTTGAAGACTGCACAGTAAAATTATTGAGAAGGCAATAGTGTTTCTCAAGCACAATTACCAGTATCATTTGGACAATTCACAGTTTCATTTTTAAGATGAGGATTTCCTTTCCAAATTAAAAATTATTAATCGAGTTTTTTAAAAATAAGTTTACCGTATGCTGTAACAATATCTCATGGTCACACATTTTCTACCCTTTATTAGAAATCATATTTTGGTGTAATCTTTTCCTATTTATATTTAATACAGGAAATATAAGAAAACAAGTTTTGGGTAACATCCCCCTGTACCTTTATAAGCCCAGGTTGATGAGTAAAAAAAGAAAACTGGTAAATTCTCCATGATGTCTCCTTCTTCTTTGTTATACCATATTAATTATAATTTCCTTCACCCTACTAATTTCTGCTTCCCGTATGATTCATCTTGATATAAATTTGCCTCAGGAAGTGTTGTTTTATCTAAAAAGTTCTAACTTTGAAAGCAACTTTTCCTGGAACATTAACTTTTTATTATATCACAGAGTATTGATTTTTCTTTACTCACACTCACACATGCACGCACACATTTACAAACACATACCAAAAGAGGAAAAATGAGAGTGAGTGAGGGTTTAGGGAAAGAGAGGGACAGAAACCGAGAGACGTTCACATGTAACATACTCACATTTATCTACTTACTCTTTTTTAGAGTGTTCCACCTAAATTTCACAGAGGCCTTTAAAATTGATTATGGTTGTTGGAAGACGATGGTAATAAATGACCTCATTACAAAAAAAAAGGAAGAAAGATCGAGCTACGTCATAAATGATGAAAGAAGTTTCCAAGAACTTTTTTTCTCTCTTTTGTTTCTTTCTAAAGAAGAAAGAAGCATCGAATCCTCAAAAGAGTTTTATTGCATTGCTCTAAAATTAATAAAACTGACAAGGTTGAAGGATAAAATATTAATATACAAGCAACAAAAAGTTTATTCGAAACAGTTATTTCCAGTGTTTGTAACGATATAACCTGTTTCTCTCTTGTCTAGACTGAATTTTGCGAATACTAGAATAAGTTAACACACATTATAATATACATATTTCATTAGTTTTTAAAAATAAAATCAAACTCTTGAACAAAATATTTTATATGCTGAAGTAGAAAATTAGGGTCAAAATACAGAGAATTGCTGAAAATTCTCACTATATTCCTACTTAGAGAAACGTATTAATACTTGTGAAATGCACTTAAAGACCTTTGTACTTATATCAATTTGATTGAAGCAAATTTGGAATGAAAATTCTTGAGTAGAAATTAATCCAAATCCTCTTCTATAGTCGACAGAAAGTAATATAAGGAGTTTTTCGGTAATAATTCTTATGGTCATTTTGAAATTTCCCGACACCTGAAGCATTTTTAGTTTTTAGAGAAACAGAGTATTGAGATGCAGTCTCTGTAAGTTGTCATAAAGCTTGCTGTTCCTTCTTTTATTTAATACAGGTTACTCTGCTTATCTGAATACTCTAATAACTGAGAGTATTCAAATGAAACTAGTGCGAAGTGCCGCGATTCCCCCACTACGTAAGTGGTCCCGATACTTCTTTGGGGCACTTACTACACTAAATGAAAACACACCTAAACATTTGACAAAGGCATTCAGTAACACTTTACATTACATGTGGAAATAGCTTTTGTCAGATCATTTTAACTTACAATTATTTTGAAGAGAATGAGATGTATAAGAAACTTTATAGCATTGCCAGCTTTTCCCCTACTTCTAAGAACAAAGGTGAAACAAAGGCCCAGAAGGAGTCGAATCGAATAAACTCAAATTACGCTGTGATGTTGGTGGTTCCTACAAAGTTTACAAGGAACTCGTGAAAAAGCCTATGATAAGAGCATTACTATATTAACTATTACTATCATCACCATGGGACACTGGTCTTATGGCAGAGGGGATAATTAAATTTACGCACACGTATTAAATATCGATTAGACACTAGACCGATCATAACATAACTTTTGTTTTCCTTGTTGTCAGTGATTAAGATGTGTTAAACGACTTCAGTTAGCTGGTAGTGAGAAAATAAATTTTCTTCACATTTTTGTGAACTTGCACTGGATTACTTATGGTAAGTCTCCTTTCCATACTTTCAACTGGATGACTTTCCATAAATCTCTTAAACTTGACACCGCTCAGTTTATTCCAATATAAATAAATCATGATTTGCATATCATTATGTTAATTCAGAGGTATTTAAATATGTGCGTATGCTAATATTTTTATATGTATTTCATTTCGTCTCTCTTTCTCCCCGTCCCCATTTAAGGTCGCCCTGCCCCATCATCTTTCTCTATTACTCTATATTAATTTGCTATTACTCTATTTTCGTATTAATTATAAGGTAACGAAATGGTGTGCATATGTAGTGTTTAATTGTGTGAAGATATTCTTTATTATTGATTTATTATTTACACCTGCATTTTGTAATTTGAAAATGACTTTGGAACTTTTATATTACAAGAAGCAAGGTGGAAAATCCTGATTGTATATACTGGGATTTGAGTATTTATATTGGGAAATGTATATTCCAATGGTAAGCGTTTTGGCTTCTGGAAGAAGCAGTTTTACGTCGCTATTCCGTTTGGGGAGCCAGAGTATTGATGAAAAATTATTCTGGCTATGAAAATTTTGTCTTTGTTGGTATCTGTTCTCTCTCTCGTTCCAGCTAAGCCAGCCAGATGTAAATTGGAAGAAGGTCACCACCGTGACAGTTAATTCCGATTTTGCAGGTAAAAAAGATGGTTCCCGTTAGTTTTCCTTTACTCCCACATTCGTAGTGAATCTTTCTTTCTCGGTTCTTTGCATTTTTTTTATATCAAATCACTGGAAAAATTCTGGCAGAAGCAGCCAGGCCATGGTTAAGTCAACATCTACTAGAAGCTCCTCTCTGGTTCAAATTCAAAGCCCCAAATAGTTTTGGATCAGAGTATGATAGAAGTATGTTTAAATTTCTACGTCGAGTTCTAATATATGAGAGGGCATGAAGATATTTGATGAGAGGCCAGATGTTAATAAACCTTTTTGAACCGAGTTTATGTGCGATATGAATTTCAATTAAACAACACTTTGTCGCGATCTCATGAATTTTTACTTTGGTGGGATACAATGCAATTTCTTCTAATTCCTTTGCAGCGGCCACTTGCACACTAAAGGAAGGACGTCGGCTAGGTCTTCATTTCTCAAATGTGATCCACCTAGTCATGAGGTCCTGATGTTCAGTGTAACGATGGCTTTGTCGTAGTCTCCATCGAGACAGAGCATGTAATAGCTTAGTTACACGGAGCTGAAAGACGATTAGGCATTGGCACATTGTGACGTCAAGGAGAAGTGTCCAAAACTGTTCTATCAGTTTTCGTTGGCACTGTGCAATCCATGTTTGAACTCTACGCATTCCAAACAATTTTTAAGAAGGTACGTTCAATATTCCCATATTAGTGGACGCAAGTTCGAGTCCCGCCAACGGCACCCAAGTCATTAGTTGCCTTATTTGAATATCTAAACGCGAATGCTGCTAATAATTTCAATGGGCCACGTCAATTTACAAACCGTCTTTTACCTCCATTAAACGTCGAGATTATGTCAGCTTCGAAATTCTTGTAATTAATAGTAAATATATGTGTTATTAATTGATCCAATATTTTATCCCTGTTCTGAATCTAAAGAACAATTCCTTATAAGGTCTGGTTATAATAGTTTATCAATTTTGTATAGCTATTCACGTTCCGTGGTATAAAATTCTGTTCTGCATTCTTGCTTCGCTCCGACTGAATTATCCAGGCAATACTATTAAATAGGGTAGACCAGAAAGCCCCTAATCAAACTACTAGACATTCGACAATATAACAAACACCATGCGTATTCTTCTCTTCACTATTCTTAAAGTGCTGAACGTTCAGTTTTCAAATTGAAGTAACTCAATTGTCCGATTTTCAAAATTTTGAAGTTGATAAGCCTAATATCACAAAATAATTAGTAGCCTCACTATGACAACAAATTTCACATTTTTCCGCGCTGGATTTATACCTTCTCATTCGTTGCCGTTTACGTTATAAACGTTGAAAACAAACGCGAAATCCTTCTCTAACCAATCTTTCTGTTTGGGGTTTCGCTTCTCTAACAAAACTAATACTAATATTCTCTATTTTATGATCTTAATTAATTATATGAATAGCCATTCCGGAATTCATTTATTTTAATGAATGTATAATATCTACCGGCAAAAGTGGTACACGCTATCAATTATTTTAAATTCTAATCAATTACCCATAATAGGGAGACCAACTTTTATAAAGCCAACCTGGGACATATAGTGTTCAAAACCAAACAATATACCAGGTGTATAAGCTTAAATCCGCTTAAATCCGTCAAGTGTTGCCAGACCTATTGTGTGGATGAGTTGGACCTCTGGTAACACTTGACGTTAACCAGCGACGTGAACTAGGGCACCGATACCGCCCACTTCGCGAAAATTACCGAAGCTTGCCGAGTGAGTAGTCGTCTGCATGCCGAAGGATGACCACGGAACAAATTAATGCGGCAAATGTTTACAGAAAAACAACATTTTTGAAGTTTATATTTATTTGAAATGAAAAACACTTACCTTATTTATACCAAAGAATCAATGTGCTGGGGTTCTTAAGGCTGCGTTGAATTCCCAGATGACATACAGATAAGTGGGAGGAAGCGAGTTAAAAAGGTAGTGAAGTTCAATCATGCGAAATACTCCAAATATACACATCACATTTCAACTGAAGTTTTTTTTTCTCTCTCTCTCTTTTAACGAGTTTCCAGATCAATATAATTATACATAACATCATATTTTAAATAAAAGTTTTAAAACGCAAGTTCCAAAAGAAACACTCCATAAAATATATATATATATATATATACATCACCTTTCGGCTTCAGTTTTAAAACACAAGTTTCAAGCAAAACACACACACGCACCAAAAGAGCATTACACTGCAGACATAATTCATGCAAGGGAGTTTGAAGACCAGTACCTTCTACCTTGGAGCCATCACAGTCCGTGGATATAGTTTGGGTTCTTATTTTTACGGTAGGGTATACATCCTTAGAGGGTATACATGCCCGTATTTCATCCAATTAGTGAGGCATCTTTTTATTTTGGAAACTCTTTACCACTGCTGGGGTTCTTAAGTTTGCAGAATTATTTTTTTGTATGTTTAACACGTTGGTATTGGGTTCAGGACCCAACTGTGCCGTGTTCACAGCTTGGTTTAATTAAGGGTGGTTTTTATGTTAGTTAAGACTGCTCGGTCGTTGTGCTTGAGAATTATTGTGTTATTTGTATGTATTTTAATCAGTATTGTGTTGTTTTTGTGTTTAAATATCCAGTTTGCACCTTGTTTGATCCGTTCAATTGCTATTAATGTTCTGGGTGGGTGGGTGAGTTTCTAAAGATGGAGCCTACAATTTTTTAGTAAGGCATATTCTAAACCAGTCTTTCAGTGGATCTGGCATGAATCGAGCCCGTGACCTCCTGTATAAAGTGTGAGCGTGCTAACCTCTTGGCTATTCCGAGGTCTCACATTGTTTCTAGTCGGGTATGTAAAACGTGTTCGGGAAGTTTTTGGTTTGTTCCAGTTTGGGTCTATATCCAGCCTCCTTTTCAGGAACCAGACCGGGCTGGGATTGAACCTGTGGCCATATATAAGGAGAGTGCACTAACCACTATGCCCGCCCAAGGCCTTCTTTAGGATGATTTCCTCTTACTCGTTCAAATAAGGTGTGTGTGTGATTGTGTTATTCATTATATCTATATGACAAGTGAGTACACACGCCAGAAACAAATTATCTCATGTGTATGTAAGAGTATGCATACCTGTGTGTGCATAAATGTTATATGATAACATTTGTTGTTTGTTTTCTTTACTTGCCTTGTTTCTTTTTAAAAATGTGAAATTTGTGGTCGGTTCTTTCTATTTTTCTTTTTAAAGATAGTTTTCTTATTAGCAAAAACCTTTGCTGTATGCCTGGTATATTTCATTTTTGGCCGTGGTCTAGTGGCCTACATATCAGAGGGAGTATATAGTGCTGGCCGTGCACTGGCAGATTTGTGCCTGTAATGGCTATTGATTTTCGTCCTAGAAAACCTTGTGAGTTGGTTTTGCTCAATTGTCGTTCCATTAATGTTGGTTTTCGAAAGGCTTCTGGTTTGGTACCTTTGTACAAAATCCCCTGAGCGGTGACACTTGTAATAATGTCTCTTAGTATTATCAGCAGCATAATGTGAACCCCGTTTCATTACGTACGTTGTGAGCGTCTCCTTTTCAATTTCTTGCTTCCACTCCATGAAACTTTGAAATGATGGAAACTGCTTTTCTTCTAATTCCACTGTAAGAACATGTTGTAACGCAAAATGCTCGTGATTCCCCCCCCCCCCCCCGTCCGGTACAAAAGTGAATAGAACACATTTAAGGTGACTTTTCTTAATTGGTTGTTCTGCATGAAACTTTTGTTCGTGATATCTGAAATTTTCAAGATGATTGAATTGTTTATCACAATTTGGTCATTGATAAGAAAATGATTTCTGGGTTTTTAAAGGAGGAGCAATTTCGTTTAATTTATTCGGATGTGATTTCGAAACATGACGTCTAAGTGATTTGTTATGGTCATAGTTCTTACCACACTCTGAACATTCATGATGTTTAATTTCGTTCATTTTGATCGACTTTACTCACACATCAACGCATTATAAATACGAACACAAAAACACAGTTCCACTAAATACGAACACAAAATAAAGCTCCACTAAATCCACTAAAAACTACAACAAACAACACAAAGAACAACTGTTCTTCCGCTAGAATATAGGAAAGGGAGCCCTCAGCCCGCCAAGCAGTTAACCAGAAAAATAAACCCAGACAGCAGTTTCTTCATGCCTTAGAGGTTAAAAAAATGCCGGTGGTATTCAGTCTTGGTTCATTTCAAATGTATTATTAAAATACTGTATAATTAAATATCATAGAGTATAGAATTCTGTTTCATTTAAATAACATTTTTAAAAAATACCGCTCCGACGCAAGGTGAGTGTGTGCTCTCCACCCTCCCTCTCCTTCGCTTCGACGACTACTCACTCGGCAAGCTTCGGTACTTTTCGCGAAGTGGGCGTGGCCGGTGCCCTAGTTCACGTCGCTGGTTAACGTCAAGTTCTGGAAACACTAATCAGTGCACATAATCAGCAAGTGCAGACAACAACACAGAGTGTTCCGTTGGTAAGCATGGCTAGTCTTGTGCCAGAAAAAGAGCATATGCGGGAAGCTCTGCTTTTCTGCTTCCATTTGAAGAAATCGGCTGCCGACGCGCATCGAATGCTTGTGGAGGCCTAGAGTGACAGTGCTTTATCGGAAATAACGTGCCGAGATTGGTTTCGTCGGTTCAAAGACTGCAATTTTGACCTGAGTGACAAGAAGCGTGAAAATCGATCCAGGAAGTTTGAGGACCATCAATTGCAGGCGCTGTTGGACGAGGACGATGCCCAATCGCAACAGCTTGCCCAGCAATTGGGCGTTACTCAAACAGCCATTTCTATGCGTCTACGCGCCATGGGAAAGGTTCAGAAGATCGGAAAATGGGTGCCACATGAATTGACCGATCGGCAGCTGGAGAGCCGCCAACACACATGCGAAATGTTGCTCGCCAAAGAAGAAGGTCGTTCCTGCATCGGATTGTTGCCTCGAGACCACACCGCTTCGGACGGTAGACGATGCTGTGTGTTTGGTGGGATCAACAGGGTATCGTCTACTTTGAGCTGTTGCAACCGGGTCAAACTGTCAATGCCCACCGCTATCACCAACAACTGATCAACGTGCACCGTGCTCTGTGTGAAAAAAGGCCGGAGTATGAACAAAAACATGACAAGCTGATATTTTTCCACGACAACGCCCCATCGCACACTTCAAAAGTGGTCCAAAACTACTTGGAGACACTTAAGTGGGAGGTGCTACACCATCTCGCTTATTCACCAGACCTGGCCCCTACAGACTACCGATGAGCCACGAACTCGCTGAGCAGCACTTCGATTCGTATGCAGACATCCGAAACTGGCTTGATGAGTGGTTTTCCTCGAAAGACCAGGACTTTTTTTGGCGTTGTATCCACAAATTGCCCGAGAGGTGGGCAAAATGTGTAGCTAGCGAGGGAAAGTACTTTGAATAACCTGCTTTGTGCTTTTTATGAACACACCATGTGTTTTGCTGGCTACAAAACAGCGTATTTAGGATTATACACCTGGTATACGTTGTTGAATAGTATTTAACACCCATTGCTAAAAGGTATTTGAAAAAGGAATTAGTTTTATTTCATAGAGAACTAAAATCTCATATTCGTCCAATGAAACATGAGAAAAAGTGCAGTCAGTTAGAATCATCATTGTGTTGCATCTTTGTGTGGTATTAAAAATCAACATTGATTTCAAAAAAGAATTATATCTGTGATCCAGACACTGAAATATGCAGACAAGTATAATATTTTATCGAGAGCACAGAATGTTTGGTATTTGTACGTCATCAGAACAAAGTTCATGTCTATGAATGCAGTTCAAGATTTACCTGAGTAAAAGATACAAAGATCACCATACACAGCTGGGCAAAGATCAAAACGATGTAATGCAAGATCAAAGATCAACCGAAGTTTCATTGATGCTCAGAAGTCTGGCTATGCATCATAGGGCGGAGACAGTGAACTGTGATTGGCTGACGGATATAGCAACCGAGACCAGTTTCCAATAAAAGACTGACATCCGATACACCGTGAGAAGGGGAGATATGAGTTTTGTTGGTGATAGCTGATCATCGTTCGTCTTCGGCTTGTTGCAGCTCGCGACAACCAGTAACAGCCCACTAGTTTTCGTCTCTCCAATATTGAAGTTAGTGGTCAATGACTTTGAACTGATGACCCGTTTCAGCTCTGAACCATCCAGGACAGAGAGCAGCTCTTGTTAAGTTGGAGAAGAAGGCCTTGTTGCTAAAGACCACTTGCTGTAAGATCGACCAAGATTTCAACCCAAGTCTACTTCTTCCACACATTGAATTTTGGGTCATGGCCGCAGTAATAGAGGTATGAGATTTTGGGTTCTCTTATATTTGATAGCCGTCGTAAGTTCTGATGCTCTCAACGTCCGTCATTTTGTGTTATAGTTTTAGTAGGTATTTTTTCATTAATGCATGAGTGTTATTGTCATCAGCTTCTTTTCAATAGAAGTAGATTCTATCTTTGAATCTCCAATAGAAAATCAACAAAACCCAAGTATTTTATCCCAAACCCATGTATTTCCTGGTTAGATAAAAGCGCGCTGCAAATAACCAATATTTTATATCAGTGGAACGTTTACGAAAGAAAGCATTATCAGAAGTGTACAATAAGTGCACTTATTGTGCGATTGTATCAGAATTACTAGTAAGCTACGCCTTCCACTCAAAAGGTTTCACACACACAAGTTACAAATTTACATGGTGTAGATTTCTGTTTTCTGAACTCTCTTTTCTAAATGAAGTAACGATCCCGGTTTTTCAAACAATTTTCCAGAACAATTTTTTCACCCCCTCTCCGTTTTGTATTACGCACATAGTAAATAAGGTTTAGCACTGGAGGAAGATATTTAATTCACTTAAATCTCCGTACGTTCCTTTTAACTGTTTACATACGTCAACAGTTTCATATTGGAGGAAAGCGCATGTTATCTGTTTGCTAACGTCTACATTTTTGCTTTTGTTTACGTAAATCGCAATGTGTTTATTTACCTTGTGTATGGCAATAACCTGAGCACAAACAAATAAAATTTCGGATTTTGAATTTCTCACTGGTCTTTGTACCCCAAAACATGAACCGAGAAAATCTAACATGGCAACCAATTTTCTAGAGGCCTTGGCCACATTCAATATATTGCTTAAATTCAGTGGTGATACACCGGATCGAATAGATCGCTTTTTCCAAGAATTCGAGTAATGTAGCAAAACTCAGAAGTGGTCAGCAGCAAAACAAAAGGAAATGATTCTAACAGATACGGCTCAAGATGTCTATAATTTGTTGCAAATTGACTCCACCTTCTCCGCCAAAACGTGCGAAGACATAAAGAAAGAAATTTTGAGTACGTTTCGCGGCATGTCATTGCCATACAAAATTGATGAAATAATTAGTAATCGTAAACAGTCATGGAGACCCCGTATCAGTACGTAATCAGCAATGGTCAATTGATTCGTTCCCTGATTGTAGATATAACGGAACAGAAGTTAGTTTTGCACATTATACAGGGCTTCCGTTCACTCATATTACAGGATGTAGCAGATAAGCCGATTAAAAGTATACACGAACTTATCTCTGCACTCCAAATAATAGTCCACAAGCGCGGGTCTCTTGAACGGTGCAGGTTGGAAGATACCTAAGAATTGAATCTGTTGGGTTTCTTGCCTAATAAGGAGGTCCCGTCCGTATGGCTGGTTTCTCCAAACTCGTCGAGTCCTGCTAGGATCCATCTTGGCAATTAAATACGGAATTTTCAAGGGGCTACAGCACAGCATCAGGCGACCCAAAATGTCTCCCCTCAAACACCACAACATCAGTCCGAGTTAGATAAAATTTGCTCACAAATGAAAAATCTAGTTACGCAACTAAAACACAGCTCTTACAGAGGCGGAGAACCAACCACAATATGACCTCTGCATATAATAACCGCGCAGGCCGGAACAATTTCCAGGAGCGACGTCAGAACTTTAATCAGAGCTCCCGCCCTTACAATGCGAAATTTGGTACACAACAGAGGGGAAACGGAAAATCTCCCCGAAAGGTACATCAAGTAGCCCCCCCCCCTTTGGTTCACCTAGTGCTCCTATGGTTTGTAGAAAATGTTCGCAATGAAACCATTTTGTTATAGATTGTCGTGCTGCAGGTCTGACAAGACAGACAAATAGAGTAAATTTAAACTGAATTTGCCAGTATTGATAGGAGCCCACTTGTCTGCCTTCATACTATAAGGGTACATTTTTCAAACATCACCGCTTATACTTTGTACGCGCTCAGATAGGTAAACAAAACTGCTCTCCCGTGCTGGATTGTGAATCTCAATGTAGTCTTTTGGATGCTCGATTGGTGCCCCCCTCAGCTAAACGTATGAAACAACACAGTATTTTACAAGAAATTAATGGCAGAAAAATTATATGTACTGAGGTAGCAACATTAGATCTTCAAATCGCGAAATATAATTTTAGGCACACGTTCAAAATTGTTCAATCGTCCGATCACTCATCAACTCTTCTTCGTACAGATTTCTTTGAGAAGCATGTTTTTCAGTTATCACCAACTCATAGGTCGTTAACTTTAATAACTTCGAGCAAGAAAAAAGAAAGGTCCCATCGTTGTCCCGCGTATCTTACATATCAAATGTCTGATGCAGGCTTCTTACAAGGAAAAATGCCGGCCAAGTTCATTTTTGTGACAACACAACAAGTGACGTTGTGTCCAAGATCTCGGAAATACGTGCCAGTTTCTTTGGTCAGTATGTGTAGACATTCAAAATTTCTCCTTTTCGTACCCAATTCGAAAATTTTAAATTCAAAAAACGTTGAGGCATCTACAAGGATCTTCACTCCCAATCAAACTCACGTAGTACTTAAGAATAATAGGAACAGGGGAGTTTGATTGCCAAAATGTTCCCGGATTGGACAATCACTTCCTTGTTAAGTCGTGGCAGCCGTGACGTGATCCACTCAGATGAACGACCCTCCGGATTCCCCGGCAGTCTATTTTCGTAGACCTGACTGGATGTCAAAGTTAACCACTAAACAAAAAGAAGAAAGTCAGTAGTGCATCAAAACATATAAGAAAAATTTCTTACCGAACCAGGTGAAAATTAATCCCAATTTGACAGACCAAAAAACAGGAAATTTTAGCATTAGTCTTAGAATATAGTGACTGTTTCTCGTGGAACGATGATTATTTTGGGGTAACGCATTTAGTGGAACCTAAAATAGTCACAACTGATTCAGAACCGGTCTTTTTTCGCCCCTTCCATCTCCCTTTACATCTTCGAGAAGGTAAATGGACTCAACTTCTAAAATGGAGAAACAGAAAATAATTCTAAGAGTTGGTACGTCAAATGACAATCACCCTGTGTTTCTCATCCGCAAGCCAGACTCTTTCATACGTTTCCTCTCGGATCTCCGTATGCTGAGTTCAAAGATCCATTCAGTGGCGTACGGTTATTCAAATATAGATGAGGTAATTTCAAATATTTCTGGAAATAAATTATTGACGGAATTCCAGTTTTTATCAAACCAGGCTCGCAGAAGTCTCCTGATAAGACATCCTTTTCAGTAGGGTCCCTCGGTACGTATAGTACGTCGCCTCGTCAATGGGTCTCAAATCCAGTACTTCGATTCTGATATCAATGATGCACTTAGTTACGGATGACATCCCAATCTCCCTTGTGTCTACGTATGCAGATTATATTACGGTGCATACAAAATCATACGTTCAAAGTCATGCAGTCATTCGTGAATTATTTGAAAGTTTAAGAGCAGCCAACATCCGCCTTAAGCCATCAAAAGCAGAATTTCTCTTTCCACCATTGGAAGTTCTAGATGCGGTTGTATCAGGACAACCTGTTCAAATGTCCCCTAAATTTATTTCAGTTATTGTGAAATTCCCCCAGACAAAAAAGGAACGGCAAATTAAACATTTCTTGGCATCGGAAACTTTCTAAAGAAAATCTAGCCAACTTTGTTTTTGGCACGATCCCTCATAAAATTATTACGTAAGTCGGAAACTTTTCGCTAGACACCAAAGGCTCAAGAATCATTTGAGGCCATAAAAAGTTTGGTTACTACAGCGCCTGCTTTACAACATTTTCCTACAAAAAATCACACGTTTGGCTTGACGCTTCGACCCTCGGTTATGGAGGTTGTCTCCTACAAGAAGGTCTCTATAAAAAACTTCATCCGGTAGCATACTGCTCTAGAGCGTTGACAGATGCTGAATCTCGTTATAGTTTTTTTTTCATTAGAGATGTCAGCCGCGTATTATATCATTAAAACGTTCCATTCCATCTTGTATGGAAAACCGTTACATTTGAACAGCAATAACGTAGCACTCACTCATTCGAAAACAACAAAGAATTAAAATGGGAAATTGGCTCGCTTTTCAATATTTTTTGACATTTATGAGTTTGACGCGACACATGTATCTTCGGCAAAGAATTCACTCTCGGATGCACTCAGTAGGAACCCAATAACCCCTCTCCCCAGATCAACGCAACACTCCAATGGCTGATACATTATAGTTTCCTTTTGTTGGATGCTTTTTTTTGGAAACGAAGACCCCACGAACATTGCGGAAATCCAGCGAGAGGACCCTTACTTTTCGAAAGTCATTGAAGTATTAGAAAACTCGTCCTCTCGTTTCGCCAAGGATCCGAAATTCAAAAGAATACCAGACTAGTATATCATTAAAGATGCAAAATTGTTTGGAATTTATTGATTACAAAGTATGACAAAATATTTGCTTTGTATTCTGTTTTCTCTCCAACCCAAAATTATAAATCAGATGCACAGATCAAGTTTCGGCGCTTCTCATTAGTCCGCTTTAAAAACATACAACCTTTTGCTTCAGAAAGTATTCTTTTCAAATATGAAAGCCCAGGTGCTCAAAGTCTGCAAAGAATGCTTTGAATGCCAGGTCATGAAGTCAAATACGGGAAAGAAAATATGGAATTTACAAATGCATCATATTCAAGGCCCCCTGCAGTTATATCTTCACAGATATCCTCGGAGCGATTCAGACCGCAAGTAGGTCTTTTCGGCATATTTTAAAATGTGATAGATTTGACCACTCGTTTTGCGATCAGTATTTCCATAAAATCCAACGATGCCATCTCCATTGCAGACGCCTTGGTCAAGTTTGTATTTGTCCGATATAGTCTGCATCTTATCATTTACATTGACTGCGGTTTTACTAATACATCAGGTATAATGAAGGATTTATTTACGAAATTGAAAATGTATGTGAAATATTCGGATGTTTTATCACATGAAACGTTAGGGCCCGTGGAACGATACCATCAGACGCCCATCCGTTCATTATCACCCTGTATAATGAATCACACACAGGATTGGAGCTCCCAACGGTCACGTTCTCTTGCAACTTGATGCAACATACCCACGGATTCAGTCTGTTCATTCTCCTACATGGGTATGTTCCGCGTTTATCTCTGGACCTACAGCTGGGTACACATACGGATCACATGTGAAACAAACAGCGGTTACAAACAATGAACATCACCCGCGCCCAAGCATACAACAATTTATGTCATTCATTTGAGATCCAGAAACGGTATTTTGTGAAACATTCCCGACAACGTGAAAATCATCCTGGACAAAGAGTGCTTCTCCTTGATTGTAATCCAAAAAGTGGTGTTTCAATTTTTTTTCAATTGTCTATTCAATTCACGCAATCATTGTTCGGAAAATAAATCCCAATAAGTACTTGGTACGATATGACGACACAGTTCGCAAACGTAGAAGATTCTGTTAGTATTTTCCGGATTCGACCATTCCTGACCCCCTCAACCCTGTTCGGCGAGGCTGCCCTGGTCAACCCTACCCCTCTCACGTAGACGCTCAGCGACACGTAGGACAACATCATGACTTGCATTCAGTTGGTCTCTAGAAGTTAACTGAAATGCACAAAGAACTATGGTCCTTTATACCCCAATTTGACACATAATTATGGTGATCGTTCTGATCCACCGCCCGGATGACAGTGAAACAGACGTCCGTGGGTGACGACATATAAAGAGAACATTCTGATATTTTCTTTATAACTTGTCTAGGTAACCGCTAATTGCAGCTTAGATATTATTGTAATTTTTAGGTAAAGCCCAGCTAGCGTACCTCACCGGCCCATGCTTTTCCTAACATATCGTTGATGGTTTTGTTATTTTTGCACTGTGATTTAATGGCACAAACGGCGATTCTTTCTCTCGATATCGTTTACATCAGAACACCTGTGACTTTGCTGCATCAGCAATCAGCAAGCGTCGTGTTTCTTTCCCACTACCCGTAAACACAGACAAGCGAAAGCGTAGTTTCAGCATTTAAAGGACGGTTTCATTGAAGTCATTGACAATGTTACGTGTTTTTATAAATTATATCAACAGTGCATTTCTTTCTGGAAGGAACTGCAGTCCTCCAGAATGACTTGCAAATGTCTTTGTTCGTTTATGCCGCGCGATTGAAGTATCGTAGCGAAGGACCCGACTCCATTGAACTATTGATTATGCGTATGTACTAGAATCTGGACTTTTTCCTTTCAGTTTAATTTTACAAACTGAGAACTTTAAATTTTAACAGATCACTTCATTGTTTCGTATCATAGCTCGCTTATAATGAATTTCAGAAGAAAATATACATTTGGACGACAGTTCTCATTTGATATATTTCAATAGAAATTAAGTAAAGTAATGATATTCCCCTTTCCCCCCAGTTTTGTCGTTTCACTGATTTATTGTCGTAGATGTTTTGACATTTGCCACACTCTCAGGATTAACAGTTATTGAGGATTCAGTACTTGGATTTCATAGTCTAATTTTATGTTACGTTAGGTTTTGTCTCCCAGTCAGTTATGGAGACAATCTTTTGTCAGTTTGTCATCCTCATCGTTGTAGTTAGGCCAGCCATAATGTTTTTGTATTTCCTTCTGACCCAACTTACGCCAGTTTAATCAAGTAGTTCGACCCACTAGAGACGCTATACAACACACGTCCTTTTAATCATTAGAAACTTGTTCTGATTCGACTCAGTCTTAACAGCCAAAATTAACTTCCCCTTCGTATTTTAAACTTCCCATTCTTGATTTCTCATCTTAGTATTAAAAGACAGACAAGACCATCAGAATATCTTATGAACCCAACAGCCCCAGTGTGGTTTGGTTTGCTGTATTCAGAGCCACGAACCATAGTACTCAACAGTCCCAGAGCCTTTTCAAAGCCAAACACGAAATGGACGCCACCCATAGTGACATGTTGATCGTCCCTCGTCGTCACATCTCCAGGACAACCCCGATGGTTCTGCAGTCCCCCCACCCTAGTGTGTTATGTTCCCATCAGTTATTAGTGTTTCGTTTTTTACAAAAAGTTTACCAGAAAATCTTAGTTTCTACATATCAGAGTGCTAGTGCTTTAGTGTTAAATGATCTTAGTGTGATTTCATCAACAAGTTTTGCAAGATTATGGAAGTCAACTCATGGAGTAAGCTTCAATGGAAGAAATGTTGAATGATTGAAGGAAGAACGTAAGATAAATGAACAATGATTTTGTATATTCTTATTTCAGAATCTAACCGATTCAGGAAAGAGGTATTGTATTATTTAAGTAAAATTAGAGGGATGTTGAATGGTATTTAAGACCCATTGCTAAAAGGTGTTTGTAAATAGAATTACCTTTATTTCATTGAGAACTAAAATCTCATATTCGTCCAGAGAAACAAGAAAAAAGTGTTTTCAGTTCAAATGATCATTTTATTGCATCTTTGTGTGGTATTAAAAAGCAAGATTGATTTGAACAAGAATTGTATTATGTGATTCAGACACTGAAATATACAGACAAGTATCATATTTCATCGAGAGCGCAGAATGTTTTGGTATTTGTACGTCATCAGAGCAAAGCTCATGTCTATGAATGCAGTCCAAGGTTTACCTGAGTAAGAGATACAAAGATCACCATACACAGCTGGGCAAAGTTAAAATCGTCGCAATGCAAAAACAAAGTTCAGCCGAAGTTCATTTAGTGCTCAGGAGTCTGGCTATGCATCATAAGGCGGAGACAGTGAACTGTGATTGGCTGACAGGATAGCAACAGAGACCAGTTTTCCAATATAAGACTGACATCCGATACATTGTGAGGAGAGATCTGAGTTTTGTTGGTGATCGTTGATCATCGTTCGTCTTCGGCTTGTTGCAGCTAGCGACAACCCGTAACAGCTCGCTAGTCTTCGTCTCTGCAATATTAAAGATAGTGTTTACTGTCTTTAATAGCTGATGACCCGTTTCAGCTCTGAATCATCCAAGATAGAAAGCAGTATTTGTTAAGAAGAGAGAAGAAGTCTTTGTTGCTAAAGGCCACTTGCTGTAAGAAGATCGACCAAGGTTCCAACCCAAATCTACTGCATCACCACATCGGAGTTTGGTTTATGGCCGCAGTAATATACACCTGTAGGTATGAGATTTTCAGTTCTCTTATATTTGACAGCTGTCTTAAGTTCTGATGCTCTCAACATCCGCCATTTTGTGTTATAGTTTTAATATGCAGTTTCTATTAATGCATGGGTGTTATTGATGTAAGCTTCTTTTCAACAGAAGTAGATTTTATCCTTTGAGCTCCAATAGAGAGTCAACAAACACTGGTGTTTTATTCAAAACCCCTTTATTTCCTGGTTAGATTTAAGCGCTCTACAAATAACTATTACGTTGTATCAGTGTAACGATTACGAGAGAAAGTATTACCAGACGTGTACAATAGTTACTGTGCGATTGTAACATAGTTACAAGTAAGCTACGCGTTCCATTCAAAAGGTTTCACACACACGAGTGACAAATTTACAATATATATAATTTATGTGTGTGTGTGGGTGCGCTCTATTAATTATGGAAATACAAATATACAAATGCGTAATAACATCAACAGTAAAAACATTTTGATTCGATTCTTCTTGTAAATAATGTAAACTGCATTCTTCTGTAACTTCCTGTGAGAAAAAAATGTTACTTATAAAACAAAAACTTAGGAAAAGGTAACGAATTACATTAACATGTTTTATATCATGATACTTACAGGAAACTTTAGTAAACTTTATTTTTATATGGGCTAATCTAGTAACTTTGAACTTCGGCTCGTTACGATTCGCCTTTAGGTGTTAAAATACACATCCATGCCTCTGCCTGACTCGAATCCGGGACCTTCGAGCTGATGGCCTACCGTCGCAGAGCGCTCGGTCACCGGACCAGCATTATGGTACTTACTAAACCAAATTTTGAAACAAGGAAAACATACTATGGATACCCGAAACTAGCGAGATCAAAGTCGAAATTTCGATAATTTCAAATCAACATTCGAGTCCAATTAATTGAAAGGGAGGAACGCTCTCATATTGGAACTACATCATTTGGTATGCGCTATATGGAGAAAGGAGGAGTTCCCAAAGGAAAACGTGAATACTAGTTTCGAATTATTATTTTTTTAAAGGCGATAAATCGGACGGTAATAATTACCGCGGGATCTCATTGCTCCCAATCTGTTACAAAGTACTGAGTATTAACCAATGTGGATTTAGAAGAAATAGATCCATGTTGGATCAGATTTTTGCCTTGAGACAAATCTTAGCGAAGAAATGGGAATACAGTGGGACTGTTTACCAGCTATTCATTGATTTTAAGAAAGCTTATGATACTATCAAATGGGAAAGGTTATAGAGTATCCTAGTACAATTTGGAATTCCGAAAAAACTGGTTCGATTAGTAAGGATGTGTTTCAGGGACCTTATAAGCAGAGTACGGGTAGGTAATAATGTGTCAGATAGTTTCGAGATTCGCAACGGATAAAAACAAGGAAGAAGTTTTGCACATACTCAAAACATGTAATTATTGCCTTGAAAACACGGCGAATTTATTTTTATTTAAGTGCTGTCTAAAAGTGTGCGGCTTGTGACGCTACCACCCATCATATATTGGTCCTCATGTAGAAAAAATTTGGCCATTCCTGGTTTGGAGCAGTGACACTTTCGAAAGTAATCACTTGAATCGGAAGTTTGAAGAAGCCAATAAACGTCAACAATTTGAAAATCTAATTTATCCTGAATTTGATATCTGGAAGGAATCGAGAATCTGTACACTGCACGAAGAATGAAAAAAAAAAAAAACCCTACAAAAACAGGTATGAAATAGAGATGGACAAAAATAGCGTAACAGCTATTTTTCACTGCTACCGCGGCTCAATTGCTATCACTGCTACAATCGATGAAAAGTAACAGCTACAAGCTTAACTACTATTTTTCTGTGAAGCTTCCTAAGGGTAAAACGCATTGTTTCGTTTTTCCTAAAGAAACAGAACTGCTGACAGCACTGAACAAAAGGCAGAGAATTGTCTACAGAGAGGACAATAATAACGTGT